>CM032233.1:24922500-24997500 GCA_019009955.1 Riptortus pedestris
AGAGGAGTTTCATACGTACATGTTGCTACTTTCAGTAATATTGTTTTCACGTAATTACCTTTAAGAGTACAGAAATTACATAAATTTCCTATCTAATTTCTACAAAGGCATCCACTAATACCCTGGAAACAGATGATATCTCTTTTAAACAGCTAATGTAGAATAATGCTAATTAGGCAGGGCATCAGAGTAAAATAGAGTCATCTCAAGAGTTCTCTATTTGCATAGCTTCAGTGGATCTAGTGCTTTAATTGTCTTCTAGTCGAGGATAATGTAATACAACCTGCTCTTTCCTTTTTCCGAACTCTAAAATGAGCCGCTCGTCTCCAAGGTTTGTCTACGTAATTCTTTGATAAGATTTATCGTTGTGCCAATCTTGAATGTTCAGAAATATGAGGGCCATTAAAAAAAAAGAATTTGTGACATTAAGTTGTAAGTTTTAATCAATGAAATGGTATAATGATCACGGCCTAAAAGATTAAATTATGAAAGATACAATTTTTTTCCTTCTTTTTTTTTTTTTTTTTTTTTTTTTTTTTAAAAAAGGAGTCCTTATGTATTTAAGGTGTAAATCAGTTAATAATAATTAGTTACGTAAAGGTTTTCATTTGTTATTTCTATCCTTATCATTATCAAGATAAAATGAAGACAAAAAAATCTTGAAATTCAATAAGTTTTCTTTTAAAATTTTTTTACATCGTCTTTGATTGATTAGGGCAAACAAAAATTGCCCACCATCACCATACTGGGGCTTGAAAATTTATTCAGTAGTCAGAAGATTAACCATTTCAATAAAAGTTAGTAGAGTATAATGAACTTAATATTCTAAAAAAAAAAATAGTTAAGTTAAGCAACATCTTTAAGATGTAAATCTCCAGAACCTTTTTTGCCACTGTGAAGGAAGTAATCTTGGTAGCCTGGTAGTAGTTTAGCTCGCTGCATTTTCAGGAAAAATTTTACCTCATGAAATATGAAAAATATATTTACCCTTTTTTTTGTAGTTGGGTATTCTTTTTTTTGGACAGAGAACCTTAAATAAAGTTTAAGGATGTTGATAGAGCCACCTCAGCTGCGGGTAACCACAGAAATAATTTCCTCTTAGAGATATTTTTTATCAATACGTAAAGGTTATAGTTATAATTAAAACCTTACGGTTCTGCCATTATAGCTAATCATTTCAAATTACTACGGTGACTAAAATCAATGAGGTTATCCATGAAGTCTTTTGAAAGATGACATCCTTTTCAGATTATCTTAACTCCCTTTATGTTGTGTTACTTCTTTCTTCTTTCTGTCTCATTGAAAATAATTTTTCTTTCATTTTCCTCATCTAAAATATTATTTTTTGGTTTCTTATGACTCAAAACCCCAAATTTCCGTTGGTTCTAATCGATAATATCGTTTTGGCGAAATGTCCAGCACCATCTTAAAAAAAAAAAAAAAGTGCACTCCATATTAATAACTATGCAAACATTTTAATTAGTATTCGTATTTGCATGGTTCGTTGAAAAATTATATTTATTTAGAAATGAAGTTTAGCTTAGCTAATCTCATGTATTTTACTTACTTTTCATTCATAATATTTCAGAGGTTAAAAAAAAAAAGTAAATTGATTTCATTTTTTAAATTGTGAAGAGTTAATTATATGCCGATTTTTCATTCTTTTACTCCTGGATTACTACGACTTCTTTCTCTTTAGTATTAATGTTACGTTTATCTGATCCAGTGAGTCATTTTATGATTTGAAGAATTCTATTAATGTTGTCACTGATGTTGGCAGTGATTGCACCCAGTGGACCATCATTTACAAAATGCGTTAACAGTTTGTTAAAAGCTCCTCCTAAAAGACCAAGAACATTAGACTTATTCAAATATATATATATATATATATATATATATATATATATATATATATATTCGACGCGATACTCTAATGTATTATTCAAAAAAAAACAAAAGGATATGATGGTGACTAAAATTTGAAAAAGGCGAGCGAACGTTTAAAGGTGATGGAAAAGAATTAAATTCTAATACAGTTATTATATAATAACAATTTTATATATATATATATATATATATATATATATATATATATATGATATGGTTCAATAGGGATTTTTCATCAATATTCAGTGAGCATTTCACTGCAAGAAAAACCACCATCCTGCTTTATTTTAGAATTATTATGAAACTTATACTTAAAAGGCACTGTAAAACCAATGGTGGGTAACTGATTACAAAGAATACATTTTTACTTCCTTGTACAAAGTATTGTAATCGCCAAAAGTGTCGGTATTCAGATTTCAATGACATTTTCCGTTTTGACACTTCCTTATGACAAGTTTTGTATTACTATCTGAACACGTGAAGGATGTTGATATTTCATATTTAGAAATTTTGGAACGTCTAGTGCACCTCCTCCTTTCATCGAAATCGTCTAAGGCTAAAACTCATTACACTTTGAGGGAAGGACAATTTCATTCTTTTATTTATCTTCTTTCTTATTTCTTATGTGGACAACAACCGGCCCTCTGTAATGTTTGATCCGGCCCGCGAGACATTTTGAAAAACCCAATTAAACAAAAATGTTACACTAATTACTTCAAATAACGAAGATGAGGAGATATTCGTGCCTATGGCATAAGTTATAAATGCGAACAGTTCTTTTCAATGATGAAAATTACTAAATCAAAACATAGTACAAGACTGACTGACGGTAATTTGGAAAATTCTTTACGTATTTGTACCAGTTGAATTAATCCAAACATCGATGGATTAGTTTCCCAAATTCAAGCTTAAGTCTCATTGATTTCGATTTAATTATAATGTTGTACCTATTTTTTTCAATTCATTTTGTTATTTTAATAAATTGTATTATAATTACATCTTCGTATAATTTCATGTCTGATATCTATCGTTAAAAATTATGAACACTACTTTAAAATGCGCTACTATTAAAAGCGGCCCGCGAATGTATTTGCACACTAATGTTTGGCCCACAACATGTGAAAGGTTGCTCATTCTAAGGTATGGGGGTTGAAAAAAAAAATGTTACATTTTTTTGTACCTATTAGATAGAGATTCAAAATACCTACATTTCTCCAACTCGAACATTAGTGGATTTCTTTGCATTTTTTGCTGTTTTAAGTTAAGTATAAGACATTATCTTTTATACAGGAAATGTGCTTTGTTTTCGCAGCTCCTACGAACAAGTACACTTTAAGTTTTTATATCTTTTACTAACAAGTATTCAAGGGAAGATTTAGGAATCAGTAGTAGTTTCCAGCCAGGTCATTTGTTTAACCATTTTGATGCGTTGTTTGAAGTCAGAAATATTTAATATTTATATTATAATGATTGAAAGATTTATCAATGTTAAAAAGTAATTATTTTTCCTATATACATTTTTTTCTTGTAGAAATAAGTTCAAGTACTCGTACATATAAGAATTATTTTTTAATTGATTCCACTTTGAAAACTTCATGTTAATAATTAAAGTATAAAAGAGACGTATTGGTCAAGTATGATGGCACGTCCTTTATTTTAATTTAAACAACAACAAGATTGTAGAATTATTTGATGTACTGTTATTTGCCTTAATCATTTATTCTTTCCAAAATATAGTATTTAAAAGTTAAAAAATGTATCTTGCTTGTGACTTTATTAGAAACATTAAGACACCATTATTCGGCCCAAGGCCGACATAAACTGCTTTTGTTGATATTTATGGTGTCCCTTGATATTAATTTCTTAAAATAAAAATAATTTTCTAGACTTATGAAGTAACAGAGTATTTATGAGTTGTATTATATTCCTGGGCCGTATTTATCACAATTAATGGACGTTTATTTATATATTTTTCGTATCTTGATGCATCCTTAATTTTTTTATCACGTAATACATTAATAGATATACTTCTTAATGTGTTTAATATATAATAAAGTTTCATTCTACCAACTGAAATACTATAAGTAAGTCCGTCAAATTATACTGTCCTGTAAATATGCATGCATTAGGGAAACATTGATGTAGGGGAAAGAGAGGAGGGAGGGAGAGTGTGTGTGTGCGTGCGTGTCTGATTAGGAATGTTTTAATTTTCAATGCTTTATTTCTATATTTTTGTAAGCGGTTTTTAAGTAGATTGGTGAAATTGTCTAATCTTCATGGCTGAAAATAATGAACTCATTGTACTTCATGGTTTTGAGCTGTTTTTTAAATTTATATTCACTTTACGTTACCGTGATCTATCGAGACGTATTTGTTACTGTCCTACTATCGAGACGTATTTGTTACTGTCCTAACCTCTCATATTAATGAGTTGGATATTTACTTTTACATCATTACGTTATATATTATAACATTTAAACATCGAGTTTCGTGATTAACAAACCAAAATATTGAATTCTCGCATACGAAACAGATAAATCTCTCTCTCTCTCTCTCTCTCTCTCTCTCTCTCTCTCTCTCTCTCTCTCTCTCTCTCTCCTCTATCTCTATCTCTCTCTATCTATCGCATCTCTCTCTCTCTCTCGCCTCTCTCTCTCTCTCTCTCTCTCTCTCTCTCTCTCTCTCTCTCTCTCTCTCTCTCTCTCTCTCTCTCTCTCTCTCTCTCTCTCTCTCTCTCTCTATATATATATATATATATATATATATATATATATATATATAGGGTTTCATCAAATAGGTAGGGTCAAAGGTCAATTGAAGTTATTTTTCAAAATTTGCGTCACGAGTAAAACCTGAATCGTTAATAGAAATCTGCTAAACTGAAGTTGTGAAGTCGGTTTCTTCATCCGTTCACCCGCAATGTGAAAATTAATACCCTTTTCCAGATAAGTCTTAAATATTTTTCTGTAATAGAACTGACTATGGAGTTATCCTCCGTCAAACTGAATAAATAAAGTCAGCTAAATGAATTCACTGTAGATTTACGCGTTTTCGTCAGAACTGTAGACGGATTTATTTTCAACTAAATAGAGGCTGAAAGGCGGCACGCTTCTAAACCGCTTATAAGTCATATTTAACTGAATTAATACTTAGGGGCTTTCCTCGTGAATGATGTGCAAGGGGCTAAATTAATACATCACTTTTCCGATTAACGCCACCGTGCGACAGGTGTATAAATCTTCTTTGCACTTTCTCACTTCGGACACGGAACTAGCAGCCTTTACCTTTGCAGCCAACTCAAAGCAAATCTTAGTTATCATAACTAACACAACATCTTACGGGATTTTTTATTCTGTCCAAAGAAGTAAACACTTAATGTGTAAACACTTTATTACTATACTGCACTTTCTTTTCATTATTATTCTATATTTTTAGCAAATTTCCCTCAAGGGAAACCAGCTATTGAGGTCGTACTCATGACGCGATTTTCGAAAAATTTCTTCAAATGTTAATCGATCATACCCAGGAGATGACGAAAATGAGGTCCGTTCAAAATTATCTATCTATCTATCTATAATATATATATATATATATATATATATATATATAATATATATATATATATATATATATGTCTATTTATTCAGTTTGACGGAGGATAACTCCATAGTCAGTTCTATTATAGAAACAGATTTAAGAGATATCTGGAATAGGTTATTAATTTTCAAATTGCGGGTGAACGGATGAAGAAACCGACTACAGAATTTCATTTTAGCAGTATTCCATTAACGATTCAGATTTTCGAAAAATTTCTTCAAATGTTCATCGATCCTACCCAGGAGATGACGAAAAAGAGGTCCGTTCAAAATTATCTATCTATCTATCTATAATATATGTATGTCTATTAACGCTCTAGCAGTCGCAATTTTTGTTTGATAGTTACCAAACTCGATATTTAAACGTTTTATGCAAAAAGACAGATCAAGTTCGTTAATGGCTGAAATCGGACAAGAGAAGAGGGTTTGGTTTAGAGGGGGGGATTTTCGAAAATCCTATATATCTCCGTTACCATACGTCGGATCAAACATTGTATAGAACCAATCTTATTGCCAATTAAATTTACTATAAATATTGTTCTATACATTTATTCTCGATCTTGAACCTTAATCGAGATATTTGCATTTTTATTAAATGTGGGCGTATAATGGAGCGTGAGTTTCCCGCCAAAAGCTAGTTCGGCCGTTTCCCTAGCTCCTAGGTACTCGTATGGAGATTTCTCTATTGTATAACTTCACTTGGGAAATCTGCTTAGATTACGCAGCCCCTGTGTGACGTACTTTTTATAAATGTACTGATTAACATGTTCGCGTATTCTCTCCCACTCACTACGTAAAAACTCTGATCATAAACCCCTCGAGTCTTGCTCGGGGGCGGCTAAGCATCTTGTAGGTCTGCAATTCCAACTATATATATATATATATATATATATATATATATATATATATATATATGTGTGTGTGTGTGTGAGTGTGTGCGTGTGTGTAAAATCTTTGTTCGTGCATACGCGCTCGCGTTTAATAAAAAATGGTTTTATTCGCAAAGCTTTATTTACTGCTGAATTCTTGAGCTGATTGGCTCAGTTGTCTAAACATGTTATTTTATCGAAATATATTACCTGATCTTCGTGTAAGTAATAAACTCATTACACTTTGAGGGAAGGACAATTTCATTCTTTTATTTCTCTTCTTTTAGCACATATGTGGGCAACAACCGGCCCTCTGTAAGGTTTGATCCGGCCCGCGAGACATTTTTGAAAAACCCAATTTAACAAAACTATTACACTACTTACTCCAAATGAGGAAGATGAGGAGAGATTTGTGCGTTTGGCAGTACTTATAAATGCGAACAGTTGTTTTCAATGATGAATGAATAAATAAAAAGTCCGTCACGCAGGGGCTGCGTAAACTAAGCAGATTTCCCACGTGAAGTTTTACAATAGAGAAATCCGCCTAATAACAGCTGTTGTAGGAAGGGATCTCTAAACCTATTCACGAGGGACGAATAGTTCTGGAAACGGCCACCAGAGCTCTCGGCGGAGAGTCCGGAACATGGCGGGGTTCCATCGACCACACACACAATACAAATGCAAATATCTCGGTTAATATTCAAGATACAGAATAAATGTATATAACAATATTTATAGTAAATTTAATTTACAATAAGATTGATTCTATACAATTTTTCGATCCGATGCATAATAACGGAGATATTTTGAATTTTCAAAAATCCCCCCTCTAAACCCCCCCCCCTCCCACTGGTCCGATTTCAGCCAATAACGAACTTGATCTTTCTTTTTACGTAAAACGCTTAAATATGAAGTTTGGTGACGATCAAACAAAAATTGCGACCGCTAGAGCGTTAACAGACAAATATATATAATTTTAAACGGACCTCATTTTCGTCATCTCCTGGGAAGGATCGATGGACATTTGAGGAAATTTTTCAAAACTCGCGTCATGAGT
This sequence comes from Riptortus pedestris, assembly GCA_019009955.1. Lineage (NCBI taxonomy): Eukaryota > Metazoa > Arthropoda > Insecta > Hemiptera > Alydidae > Riptortus > Riptortus pedestris. The sequence continues at coordinate 24,929,910 of CM032233.1, forward strand.
ACGACCTCAATAGCTGATTTCCCTTAAGGGAAATCTGCTAAAACATCGTACAAGGCTGACTGACGATAATTTGGAAAATTCTTTTCGTCTTTGTATCAGTGGAATTAATCCAAACATCGATGGATTAGTTTCCCAAATTCAAGCTCAAGTGTCTCATTGATTTCGGTGTCGCTATTTAACTTTCGTTGTTTGTAATAATTCCAAATTGTACGATTTAATTATAATTTACCTATTTTTTTCATTTCATTTTGTTATTTTAATAAATTGTATTATAATTACACTGTCGTTTAATAACAAGTCAGATATCTATCGTTAAAAATTATGAACACTACTTTAAAATGCACTACTTACAAAAGCAGCCCGAGAACGTATTTGCACACTAAAGTTTGGCCCGCAACATGTAAGAAGTTGCCCGTACCTGTTTTAGGTCGTGTGAGTACGCAATTTTCGAAAGTTGTCCTCAAATGTCCATCGATTCTATGGAGGAGATAACGAAAATGAGGCTCGTTCAAAAGTTTATATATATCTACATAGATTTATATATTTGTCTGTTATCGCTCTAATTTGTGATTGATCGTTACCAAACTGGTTATGTAAACGTTTTTTTATTTTTTACATAACGCTAAATATTCAGTAAGATCAAGTTCGTTATTGGTTGAAATCGGACAGGGGAGAGGTTTAGAGGGGGGAATTTCGAAAATTCAAGATAGCTTTGTTATTATACGTCGGATGGACAAAGATTATAATGTAAATCATATTTTAAATTAAATGTTGTTATATGCATTGTTTCGCTATCTTGATTACTAACCGAGATATTTTTAATATTTAGTTTTCAGCCTAAACCTCCATTCCTACACATGTCATATTAACAATAAGTTGTTATACCAAAAAGCAATTTATTTCAAGTTTAAATACGAAATATTGTTCTTATTTAACTTTTAATTTTTGAGATAAATGCAAATACGCAGCGCGCGTGGGAAACCTCCTTAGTTAACGCTGCCTATTCCTGACTGACTTTCATTTTAACTGTTATATGTTACTGAGATCTAATATTGGTTCATGATTGTGACTATTTAAAAATGTTTACATTGATATAAAAAACTCCGTCACGCAGGGGCTGAGTAAACTAAGCAGATTTTCTACGTGAAGTTTTACAATAGAGAAATTTCACGAGCCGAACAGTTACGAAAACGGCCGAACTAGCTTTTGGAAACTCACTCTCACAGTTCACAAACATATCTCGGTTAATATTCAAGATAGAGAATAAATGTATATAACAATATTTATAGCAAATTTAATTTGCAATAAGATTGATTCTATATAATCTTTTGATCAGACGTATAGTAACGGAGATATTGCGAATTTTCGAAAATCCCCCTCTCTAAATCCCCTCCCACTGGTCTGATTTCAGCCATTAACGAACTTGATCTGTCTTTTTACATTAAACATTTAAATGCCGAGTTTTGCGACCGCTAGAGCGTTAACAGACAAATATATATATCTATATATATATATAAAATTGTAACCTCTGTCTGTACATTGATTTTTTCGCGAAATTTCACGATAACTTTTCGTTTCACATGTCATAGACACCATAAATGCATTTTGTTTCTTTCGTGTATGTTTGTTTGTTTGTTTGTTACCTTTTCACGCATAAACGGCTGAACCGAATTTTTTGAAATTTGGTATGTATATTACTACTAACCCAACTTAGACTTTAGGCTATATTAAAATTCTCTGAGATGAACAGGAGTGGGGGTTATAAGGGAGGCCTGAAATTAAAAATAGCGATATTTCGTTTCCTATTGGTTTTTCGGCAAATATGAATATAACAAACGTTGTTTATTTGGTTATTTAGAGTAACTTTTGTTATATACATTTTTTTCATATACCGATTTATAAACGAGATATACGCTAAAACCTATGGCGGAAGTGAACAATTTAATTTGACACAAAAGACTCAGCCAAACTAAAACTCACAAACTCGGTATGTGAATAAACTTGTATGTGTATTAACTATGTCATCATTATAATAAGCCGTACCAAACATTTCTAGGGGGGGGGAGATGTGGGGGTTATAAGGGAGGCCTGAAATTAAAAATAGTGATATTTCGTTTCCTATTGGGGTTTTGGCAAATATGCACAAAACAAAAGTTTTTCATTTTGTTATTTAGAGAAACTTTTGCCATATACACTTTTGTCGTATACCTAAATATAAAGGCGTTATATGCCAAAAAGTGATAGTCACAAGTTTTACAATATTTGGCACAAAAGACTCAACCGAACTAAACCAAACTCGGTATGTGATTTAGCACTAACGTCTTAATAAGCCATACTAACATTTCTAGGGACGGCAGGAGTGGGGGTTATAAGGGAGGCCTGAAATTAAAATAGTGATATTTGTTCGTTCTATTGGGGTTTCGGCAAATAAGTACATATGAAAGTCTGTTTATAATATTATTTAAAGAAATTTGCTCAACAATTCTTTGGAACTACCAGGTAACTCACCGGGAAAAATTAATTCAAATGTATGTTAATATTCTGTGCTTAATAATTCAAATCTATGCATAATGCACAGGAAACGGGAAATATGAAAATATGGAGAACAGTGAAGTCATCTTAATAAAAATAATTTTATTATTAACAAATCCACAGAAACGACGGGTATTTAAACTAAACACTGGGACGGGTAAATGTTAAAATATTGTGCAAACTAAAGCCTTACCAAAAAAATACCATCACTATTCAGCCTCAAATGAATTCCCGAGCGAAGCCGGGTATCTGAGCTAGTATATATATAATTTTGAACGGACCTCATTTCCGTGATCTCCTGGGTAGGATCGATGGACATTTGAAGAAATTTTTCGAAAATCGCGTCATGAGTACGACCTCAATAGCTGATTTCCCTTAAGGGAAATCTGCTAAAAAGAACGTGTTTTATTCTTTATTTCCAGCCAAAGATGTAAAAAAAAATATGAAATAATAAAAGTATCGATAACGACCATTTATGTAATTAGTTTGTAGTTTTAGCATTATGGCATTTTATGTAACGTTTCCGTACAAATAAATAGTCTAGGGTGTAGTAAATTGTGCTGGAAATGAATCTTTATGGTTCCCATTACATACGAATGCCATTTAATAATAATGTATTCTGTGGTGCAGCGCTGGTATTCAGTTGGAAACTTATAATGGAATATTTAGTGAATGCAGACATAGGAGTTTTCATATTCTCAGAATATGAACTCTGTTTTGGTTACTCTAGTGAAATACATTTGTTCGAAATAATATCTATTCCTCTGAACATATTTTAGTTAAATTTATTCATTGCAGTATTGGAAAAGTGTTCGTACCTATAAGAAGAACTCCTGTATCATATTTCCTGACCTACATTGTTTAGAAACTCTACTTGGATTATCATGTGAATGTTTATGAGTATTAGCAGATTTCCCTTGAAAGAAATCAGCTATTGAGGTCGTACTCATGGCGCGATTTTTGAAAAATTTCTTCAAATGTCCATCAATCCTATCCAGAAGATGACGAAAATTAGGTCCGTTCAAAATTATACATATATATATATATATATATATATATATATATATATATATATATATGTCTGTTAACGCTCTAGCGGTCGCAATTTTTGTTTGATCATTACGAAACTCGATATTTAACCGTTTTATGTAAAAAGACAGATCAAGTTCGTTAATGGCTGAAATCGGACCAGAGGGAGGGGGGTTTAGAGGGAGGATTTTTGAAAATTCGAAATATCTCCGTTATTATGCATCGGATCGAAAAATTGTATAGAACCAATCTTATTACAAATTTACTATAAATATTGTTACATACATTTATTCTCTATCTTGAATATTAACCGAGATATTTGCATTTTTATGAAGTCTGTGGTCGGGTATAGTTCGGATTAGGTCGGCCGTTTCCGTAACTACTCGGCTCAGGTGGAAGCTTCTTCTAACCTTACCTGTCGTTTCTAACCTTACCTTACCTTCGTTACTTTGTGAGATTTATGCAAATACGTTCTGTTCATCCGCCCCCCCCCCTTCTTTATGTTATTAAAATATAAATTATTCTTACTATTCAGAAGCCGTTTCAGTTGGGAATTTATTTTAATTAACTGAAAGATTTCTCATTACCGTTTGTATTTAATCACGGTGGTGTTGTGTTACCAGTATGCAGATTTCTCTATTGTAAAACTTCACATGGGAAATCTGCTTAGTTTACGCAGCCCCTGCGTGACGGACTTTTTATGATTGTTACGTTGTTTAATTACTAAATAGTCCATTGGGCGTTGATAGCATTGCAGCATTTCCTTCTTCTAAACAGCCCATCCATCTAGAATCTGCTTTCTCAAAATGTCGGCCCATTATATTATTGTTGAAGTATCGATGAGAAAGTGATTCTATTTGAAAAAAAAAAAAAAATTAAATACATTTTAACTACTGAGACTGTACTTTGACCTTCATCATATATTAGAGGGACTGATTGAGAGGTTCTGTTTCGTTGCAGGAAATAACAGATCTCATACCTGCCATTCTTGGCAGTCTTTCAGCTATTGTGGAACCTACTTGGCAAGGTTTTTTTTGTTTTTCCAATAGCCATCAAGTTCGACTTAAGCCTTTAGCAAGAGATATTCTACGGCGGAAGATTGATCTAGAACTTCCTTCTCGTTGAAATCGGCATTCCTACCCATGACCCCTTTTAAACTAACTCTCCACTGTAGCTTTATTTGCCCTTCTGCAACTCCAGACTTTATTGATGTTTGTGCAATTTTTCTCAACTTAGCTCAAATAATCTGAGTTAAACGTCTTCTGTTTGAAGAAAAAAAAAACTTTAAAATTATGCGAAATCGCATTACGGGTTGCTTTTGGTGAACAATAGGTCAAGATATTGTTTTCATGGCTATTTCCTCTAGCAGTCGTCTGTCTCTCCTCTCTCATTGTTTTAAATTTTCCATGAATCTTAGGTCATTTAGTGAGGACGACATGTCAATTAGTTTTTTCGTTTATTTCGGCACATGGAGATTTTTTTTTGAATTAGTTTAAAAGTGGTCATGGGCACGAATGCCGACTTCAAAAGGACCTTCTTTTTGAAGATGGCCAGAGAGTCACTTGCTTATCGACACCTCAACAAGAATAAAAAAAGTCCATCACGCGGGGGATGCGTTAACTAAGCAGATTTTCCACGCGCGTTATGTATTTTCATTTATCTCAAAACGTAAATGTCCAATGAGAACTATATTTGGTATTTCGGCTTAAAATAAAGTGCTTCACAACATAGTAGCATATTGTTAATATGAGATGAGTAGGAGTGAGGGTTTACTAAAGATCAAAAAATAAAAAATGCAAATATCTCAGTTAATAATCAAGATAGTGAAAAATGTACATACCTACATTTATAGAACATTACATTTTCAATAAGATTGGCTCTATACATTTTTCGATCCAACGCATATATAATAACGGAGATATTAAGAATTTTCTAAATTTTCCCCCTCTAACCTCCCCCCCCCCTCCACCTGGCCGATTTTAGCCGTTAACGAACATGAACTTTACTTGATGCAGTCTGATACTGGTGTTAAAAAAATAACATTGATTTGAATTCTTAAAGGTAAAATATTAACATAGATTTGAATTAATTTATTCAGGTGAGGTACAGTTCATTTTGGAAAGAATGCACAACAATATCAATATTTCTTCGCAAATTACTTCCTTCATACATTGTTATACGAAAAAATGTATTAAACAAAAGTTACTCTAAATAACAATGTAAGGCCTTTCCTAGGAAAACAAAATTGGGAAAATGGCCAGCTGAAGACCAAAAATTATTCTACTTGTGTAATAAGGTAGTAAATAAATTTGCTGAAGAAATTTATAAATTACTATGAAACTTGAGAACTTATTATGGATAAGAAATATTTTGTAATATTTATTTATTAGTTATTTATTTTATTTTCCAATAGTTGTTAAAAATATTGTAATAATTTTAACAAGTTTTAAATACCTATATTAAATTTAACAATTACATGTTGAGTACATGTATTGTACAGTACATGTAGACAATAAAATACCTCCTCTAAAAAAACAAAAAAAAACAACTGGTTTTGAGTTTGGAAATTCGAATTCCGAAATAGTTGATATCGGGTGGACTACGTTTTCTCAGCTTTTGTCGTTTTTCAGCTTTTTTAAACTCAACTTCTATTGCAATTTTATAATGTTTTTTTTGAAGGGATTTCAAACCTAATGATAATCATAAGCGTATTGCACCAAAATATTATTAGTTTGATAAATGATAAGGATATAACACTTCTAATTTAATGTTCTATCTCTATCCAAAGAAAAGGTTCTGCAGTTTTTAGAAATGATGCTAGTATGGATCTTTCATCTTGAGTGAATTAGTACTCAGCACTAATGTATTAGTCTTTCATGAGCCCATAATAAGTTCAGAAATTAATATTAAATTATGTACTAAATATATTATTTAGCTCATATTGATCTCAGGTAGGGATAAATTATTTTGACCAAAGATTAACAAAGCCTATTCAGCGGGCTTAGCTCGTTATTAATCTTAACACTCCCTTTGGCGGATTAATTCTCCATTATACATAGTTTAATATTATTACATGGAATTATACGCATTATTACACTTCTATAATTAAATCCAAATGACGTGGGACTATTGGAATTCCAAGCCAAGTTATAAATTGTTTCCGTATTAAAGCTCACTATTCATCAGTATTATTAAATGAAAAAGTCCTTCACGCAGGGGCTGCGTAAACTAAGCAGATTTCCCTCGTGAAGTTTTACAATAGAGAAATCTGCCTACTAATAACAGTAGTAGTAACGAATCTCTAAACCAATTCATGAGGGATGAACAGTTAGGGAAACGGCCTACTAGCATTCGGCCGAAAGTCCCGAAAATAGCCGACTTCTGGCGATCGCACACACAATACAAATGCAGATATCTGGGTTAATATTCAAGAATAAATGTATAGAACAATATTTATAGTAAATTTAATTTGAAATAAGAGTGATTCTATAATTTTTTTCGATCCGACGCATAATAACGGAGATATTTCGAATTTTCAATAACCCCCCTCTTACCCCCCCCCTTCCCCTGGTCTGATTTCAGCCTTTAACGAACTTGATCATTCTTTTGACATAAAACGATTAAATTTCGAGTTTGGTTACGATCAAACAAAAATTGCGACCGCAAGATCGTTAATAGTAATTTAACAAATACCAAAATAATGGAGGTCATGGAAATTCCAAATAATAAGCATTACATCAAAATAAACCGTATCTGTAGAAAGCACCTTAATTAGTATATATCTTTATTTGTCCAGTGAAGAATTTTTTTTAACTCTTATCATTAGGGGATATTCATTGAGGAAAAGTAAACCGTTATAAACTCTTTTATCTGGGAGCATCATTAGTCTCTGAAGGCACAAATTATAGAAAGGGATTGTCATTAAAAAGAAAAAAAATACTCACATTTTTAAAAATTATTTTTAATCTTTTGTACTAATTGTATAAAAGAATGTCATATAATCTCCTTAAGGGTAACATGGTCCCAGAATATTGAGGGAGTAATTAGTATATTTATCCGAGTGCCATTGCTTTCAGAATTCAGGACACAATTTAATGAGACAAAAGGCAAACTCAGATATTCTGCGAATTGGTTACAGGTTTGATTGACCATAAAGACGGGATGTAGGCACGTAGGCTGCCCAGAGAAATGCTGCATAATTCTCGGGCAGAAGCTAGGAAGACTCAAGCTGAGATTGTGGGAATGAGCCTGACTCCTGGCAGGAATAAATATTTCGAGGTGGTGGTTTAGGCCCAGGTCCAACAAGAACTGTAGCGCCCGATTGTATTTAAGTGCGTTTAAAGTGTGAGGAATGATATAGAAATTTCATGAGTTTCATTTCTTTAAGAGGTAAACGTTTTGGGCTCATTATATATCCATTACTCTTGCTATCCTTTCTACCATAGCTTATAGATCACTAACATCTTCAGCTATGCAAGTTGGTGTCAAAAAATATTTTAAATAGGTTAAACTGCTCCGACATTATTGAACTGCAAACTCAATTACGAAGTGACTACTCTGTAAGTATTGAGAAACAGTCAGCCATTAAACATTGATTAAATCTCCAGATTTGCTTAAATATACTCAACCGCAAAAAAAATACCGGACACTTAGATTTAGTCTTATAATTTTGTTAAATACTTAATATATATGTATATTAATCTTTTTAATTAAAATAATTGGTTAATCTATAGGTTATTGTAACAAAATCTGCCAAAAGTGAATATTTTTTATTGATTATTTACACAAAAATACAAAATAAAAAAAAAGAAAAAGATAAATTAACACATTAAAAAAAAAAAATTATTCTTCATTTTTATTACAGTGAATGGTAGACTTCGCTACCCCAAGCGTTTCGGCAATGTAACGTAAGCTCCGGCCTTCCATCTAAGTTTGAAAGACCCATTATTCCGGACCGAAATAAAAATAAAACATTAATTAAAGAAAATGCTTGGTTAATAATTAAAGATGTTTAAATGTGCGAAAAACTACTTACAGTTTAGAATAGATCAACTTCATGACAAATAAATCTAATCTGAGTTTTATCTAATTGTTTACTAATCCTGAAGGGATTAGTTCAATGGACTTAGACTCTAAATTCTCTGTAATAACTAGAATACCCACATAAAGAAACACATTGCTGAAAATTAGCTTTTAATACGACAAAAATGAAGTGTCCGGTTTTTTTTGCGGTTGAGTGTATTTTATTAGTGATTTAACTTTCGAACTATTACATTTACATAGCGCTAAATACCAAAATATTTGCAAACGTAAACTGAATGAAATTTCTTAGTCCAAATGAACTGGATAACAAAACTCACACCACTATTATGACTAAGATTTTTTTATTGCAAGAGATTCATTAAAACTTACTCCTTTTTCATTCATTAAACTTTTTCCCACTCTTTGATACTGTAGAGTGGTTGATAGCTGGAATACTCGATTACCGTGACAGAGGTGACGGTTCCGATGATGGTGACTCTACAATTGTGTTTATTCACTTAGGCCGTAGGGTTGGAATTTGATTTGTTAGGTACCTCCTCATCAACGAGAAGCAATGAAGTAACAACATTAATAAAGAAGTGCGTGCGTGCTAGCGCGTGTGTGTATAAGTAGGCTTGTCAAGGACAGATAAAAAAGAAAAGTATTATTATGTCCACTTTTTGCTGCTATGGCTAATTGAGACGGTTTATCTACAGCTCACAACCCTTTTCTAGTCAGAGTGGGACAAAGGATTTTATTTAACGAGTTCGTCACTAAATTAATTGTATAGAAAATTAAATTTGCAATAAGATTAGTTCTGTGCTTTTTTTCGATCAGACGCATAATAACAGAGATATTTCGAATTTTCAAAATTCCCCTCCCTCGAAACGCCCCTTTTCCTCCCACTGGTCCGATTTCAGCAATTAACGAACTTGATCTTCAATTTTTTCATAAAACGTTTAAATATCGAGGTTGGTAATAACTCATTTATACTTCGGTATACGAGAAAAGTGTATATATTAAAAGTTACTCTAAATAACAAAATAAACAACTTTTTTATGCGCATATTTGCCGAAAAAACAATATGAATCGAAATATCGCTATTTTTAATATCAGGCCTCCCTTATAACCCCCACTCCTGTTCGTCTCTGAGAATATTAATATAGTCTAAAGTCTAAGTTGGGTTAGTAGTAATATTCATACCAAGTTTGATGAAATTCGGTTCAGCTGCTTATGCGTGAAAAGGTAACAAACAAACAAACAGACACCAAAGAAACAAATTGCAGATATCGTGTTAATGACATTTGAAACGAAAAAGTATATTGAAATTTCGAAAAAAAAATCAAAGTACAGACAGAGGTTACAATTATATGTATAGTTTGAATGGACATTTTTTCGTTATCTCCTGGGTACGATCCATGAACATTTGAAGACATTTTCTCTATATCACATCAAAAGCATAACCTGAATAGCTAGTAAGTGAAAAATACATTCAAAATATTCTAAGTTATGAATTTACTTTTTGGATCAATGGAATAGGCAATATTTTCTCACCGAATACGATGTGTGAGTCTTTTTTTCCTCTGGTGTGTCTTGTAAATTATTTATTTATATTGACGGCTAAGCCGCAGAATATAAGCCTTACGAGTTACGTGCAAACCCGTGAATCCCATTGGCCAATACCGCACAGGCTTCTACCTGTGAATTTCCACTTTTACTGATATTTTATTTTACCAATCATTCTGCCATGAAATGGAATTAATTAAACCTTTTAATATTTCTGTCATTAATTGATTGCATTAAATTACAAAAGGTTTGTGTACAAAAGGGACAATGGAATTACTGAAAGTCATTTATCTCCTATCGATGTCTCAATCATGCATTTATCAACAAAGCGGGCCAATGGGGTCTCTTAGTTAGATTGTGATCTTAATAACGGCGTCCGATTTGATTAGCCCTTTTATTTGCCTTGCGATCTGAAGCACTAATAAAATAAATGATTTATTCAATTTTGGACTTCTTGAATACAGGGTCCAAAGAATGACCCTATTTCATTAAGCTATATCTTATTAACAGACAGTAATACAAGATTGCAATAAAGACACATTTATTTAACCGGTGTTGAAGTTTTTTTACTTCTAACGAATGTTCAATATGACAACCACCTGCAGCATGGGGCACATCAATCCGATAGGAGAACTGTCAAACGCGTTGCATTCCATCGTTTTTAGCAGATTTCCCTTGAGGGAAATCAGCTATAGAGGTCGTACTCATGACGCGATTTATGAAAAATTCTCCAAATGTGCATCGCTCCTACAGACAAAAGACCATGTCCAAGAGATGACAAAAATGATGTCATTTAAAAACTATATATATATATATATATATATATATATATATTTGTTTGTTAACACTCTAGCGGTCGCAATTTTTGTTTAATCGTCACCAAACTCGGCATTTAATCGTTTTATGTAAAAAGAAAGATCAAGTTTGTTAACGACTGAAATTGAACTAGTGGGAGGAGGGGTTTAGAGAGGTGATTTTCGAAAATTCAAAATATCTCCGTTATTATCCAATAAAATATCAGGGGTGTATTTTGTTGCGTCGGATCAAAAAATTGTATTAAACCAATCTTATGGCAAATTAAATTTACTATAGATAGTGTTATACACATTCATTCTCTACCTTGAATATTAGCCGAGATATTTGCATTTTTATTAAGTGTGTGCGGATAACGGGCAAGATGAGATCGGCTGATGTCGGCTCTAGTCGTGTACTACTACTGTTACTTGTATGCAGATTCCTCAATTGTAAAAATCACGTGCGAAATCTGCTTAGTCTACGCAGCCCCTGCGTGACGGGCTTTTTAATTTACTGGCATGTCCTGTTTTTAGTCTTTAATTTATTAAAGGATGACTCGCTTTATAAAGAGATAATAATAATGAGAACTTTGCCCGACCTTAAAGAGATAATGTAACATATCATAAATTACTTCTTGAACGCTTTTTATGAGAATTATTACTTATAATGTTGTTATCTAATAATTGAACATTTTTAAGAGTATTCATCTTGTGCATAGAACATCCTTCAGCTTTATTTAGTACGATCTTTATTACCTCACTGATATAAGTGCAGGAAGTTGTTGCTTAATAATTGACAGTAATGGCGAAGTTTATTTTAAGTTACAGCTAAATATTAAATGGCGTGTATAAAACCAGTAGAAAGCATGTACTCATTAAACTTTATATGATAAAGACATTCATTTATTCTTTACTCTATTAGTGATGTTATGATCTCCTTCAGAAATATTCCTTTAAATACCATAAATTATTTTAATAAAACAATGTTAAAGGGGATTGAAATTGCCGGGGAGGTACCTATTTGTGTCGGCTAATTATTTCTTAACATTAATACGTTACACATAACCGAGTATAAGTACAATTATGAATACAATGTTTTCTTCAAGTACTTCTTCAGTTATACTTTAGAGTATTTTTAATTATTTTAATTAAATACATGAAATAGATAAGAGCCACATTTGGAAAAATAAATTTGTATTCTTGCATAGTTTGTAATAAACAATGCTGTTAATAATTATGAATTCTATGGCCTAAGGTACTTGAATGATTGCCACCCATGGTTATGATTTATATTTGAAGCAGTATTTTGAACAGTGGAGAGGGATTGTTCAGGAACTCATTTTCTCATTCTTGTTTTTATTTTTTGAGATAAACAAATTCTATAAGGTAGCTATAGTTACTGGGATAAATAGTAACCTAAGGACTTGAGATGGGAAATATTGTGTATAGTAAAGACAAAATAAAAGAAATTACTATCATTATTCAGACTCCCCGAGCAACACGCAGTCATGATTTCCCGAGCGTAGCCGTGTACCTGAGCTAGTATATATATATATATATATATATATATATATATATATATAAACTCCCACATAACATATATAACATACATAAATAGTTCAGTGTTTGATAGGGTCAATATATATATATATATATATATATATATATTATAATAAGTGTTTTGATGTGTTTACAGTTGCCGTGGATAGAAAAACCCAAAGTTAAGCCAAGGCCACAAACATGACCAGGTTTCCCGTTTCCTTCTGCATCAGTCCATCGACCAATAATGGTGTCATGTGGAAGATTTCATTGACTCCCATAAAGGCACGAGTGGAGAAATTTCCTCTTAAGTCCAGGGTCGTTAAAAGAGTACTTCCCTCTGTAACCCCGTAGCCTACATCATCTAGTCAGCTTATATTACTCAATGAATGTCTGTCACGCAGGTACAGCGCAAGCGGTACTTGTGTATTATATCCACCACATTTTAGTTCCACTAGTTCCACGCTAGAGTGCGCTACTGTTTTAAGTAGTACGATTCATTGCCCGCAAGGGAGGTTATACTTACCTTATAACCTTCTACGGAATTATAATGATAAATAAAAGAAAACACAATTTTTAAAAATAAAACATTTTATTCACATTTAGGCGGGAAATTTGTGGAAATACAATTTAAAATGCACTGAAATGTGTCTCCATTTCCTTTCCCATGGTGCTGTCGCCATATGAATTCTACCAAATATGATTCAATGCATTACAAAATGGAGTTTTACTTCCTTCGAACCAAGTGCCAATCTGAACGCCGACTTGCTCACCACACTTTCTTACATTACACTTCCAAAAAAGACTTTTTTTTCCACTATAAAGTTTCATACAATGTGATTTACAACACTTTCTTCTGATAGCCAAAATATTCCTCTCCTGTAAATATTTAACAGCGTCTTCTTCAGTCGTTGGCAAATCCAAAGGAGGCATTTTTAAAGGACTAAGAAACAATAAACAGCAAACGCAAATAAACAGCGAACGCAACTATGACAAAAGATAACCTCATTAGCCTGGGAGAGCTAGCGTCGCACTTCAGTAGCGCATTCTAGTGTGGAACTAGTGGAACTAAAATGTGGTGGATATAATACACAAGTACCGCGCAAGCTAAACAGATTTCCCCCGAGCTGTTATATGGCGCCCTGATGATCTCAACTCAACATCTGTTCTCTAGTTTCCCCTTATTAAAGAGTCTATGTAAACTGGAATCGAAACACCAACTGGATATGAGATGTTTAGTCAGTCTTCTAAGAAGGATATTTGAGCTGTACGTGGCTCGGAGAAATGATTATTTCCATGGAAATAGATTATTTCCAGCTGGCGTGAAATGATGCCTGCCACATGAAAAGGGAATATGTTAGCTGTGCATGGGGAGAGGATATTCTGTATACATTGGAAAGTGTCTTATCGATTCAGAAACTTTCTTCAAAGGAATAGGCTTGAGAAAGAGCTTGCAGCCCTGCCTAGAATACTTTATATACTAGACATCTCATCTTACATTTCTTTCATATTTACATCTATTTTCTTTTTCATATTTTGCACTAGAAATTTCACATACATTGAATATTATGCCAATACCTTATTATATATATCCCCTTCATATGAAATTCTCACTTACGAGATGCCAGTAGACTGGAGGGCAAATTAAAATTGTAATGTATAGTGATCATACTGTCTTATGCATATTAGTAGGTTCCTCTGAAAGGAAATTAGGAACTTAGGTTGTACTCATGGCGCGATTTTCGAAAAATGTCATTAAGTGTCTATCTATCCTACCTGTAAATGTCGAGAATTAGGTCAATTCACTAATATATATATATATATATATGTGTGTGTGTGTGTGTGTGTGTGTGTGTGTGGTGTTGTTATTCTTTTTGGGGTTTTGGCCAATTCTGGTGAAAAAGTCTTAGTTTATGCCGATATTTCGAGAATCTTTATTTTCTCTTCTTCAGGGCTGTAAAATTACAGGTACTACTTTATAATATTGCACATTGTTATTAAACTAGAGTGTAAAAGGGGGTGTTTTTTCTATTATTACTTACCAAGACTAAAGATACTTAAAAACTATTGCACATGATTATTGCACTTAGGACTAGGGCAATACCCTACACTCTAGTTTATTAACAATGTGCAATATTATAAAGTAGTACATGTAATTTTACAGACCTGAAGAAGAGAAAATAAAGATTCTCGAAATATCGGCATAAATTAAAATTTGTTCACCAACATTGACCAAAACTCCAAAAAGAATAACAAAAAAATAAATAAAAATACAACCTGGTCGAAAACATCAACACAATAATATATATATATATATATATATATATATATATATATATATATACATTTGTCTGTTAACACTTATACATTCTATGTAAAGTTAAAGACCAAGTCCGTTAATGGCTTAAATTGGACCAGGGGTGAGGACCGAAAAATTGTATATAACCATTCCTGTTGCAAATATATTTTGCTATAACTGTTCTATAAGTCTATTCTACTTGATTTTTTTTATTAATATTATACTCAAAATTTAACCGTTCCATGAAAAATGATGATTATAATGGCAGAAATCCGGCCTGTAGAAGGCAGGAGAGCGGGCATGGAGTGGAGGAAAACCTTAATATCTCAATTATTAAGAATCGGATGGAAAAATTGTTTATAACCAGTCTTATTGAAAATTTAATCTCCTGTATATGGTGGTCAATGCATTTTTCTGAATATTAACATTAACCGTGTTATTTGATTTTTTTAGCAGATTTCCCTTAAGAGAAATCAGCTATTGATGTTGTACTCATGATGCGATTTTCAAAAAATTTCCAAATTTTTAAAAACATAAAATATACATATACACTAATACTGTTAAGGTCTTCGGGTATTGACTATGTCTGCATTTTAGTTGCCAACGTTTCGCTAGACATGCTTCTAGCTTCCTCAGGGCTATCTCTGAGACTGAAGAGTGTGTGTTCACCTCAGGTATATATGTAGGCCTTGTCCGGTTTCCTTGGGCGGAGTCGTCCCCTCCAGGTGTCTACGGATACTTCTTCCGGTGGTCGTTCACCCGCTATACCTTCGTTTATGTTTCTTGTCTGTGGTCTCTGGGGAATGACGGGCTTCCAGAGTTTGCTGAGTCTGTATCCATCCTCCCTGTTGATGTTGAATGGGTATTTCGCAATTTCTATGGCTTCTCGAACCAGTCTTTCTTGGTATGTGTCCACCTTGGCCAGCACCTTAAATTCATCGAATTTGATGCTGTGATTAGTTTCCCAGAAATGTTCTGCTATTGCTGATTCTTCTGTCCGAAACTTTTTTAAACTCTTGATATGCTCGGCGACCCTGGTGTTTATCAATCTGCCGGTTTGTCCAATATATTCTAAGCCGCAAGAACAGGGTATGCTGTATATTCCTGGGATTTTTGTCTGGAGTTGATCTTTGCAGCTGGGTAACATGTGTGCTATTTTCTTGTCAGTGCCAAAGGCTGTTTCTATTCCCTGCTTCTTGAGTAACCTAGAGATCTTTTCTGTTGTACCTTTAACAAATGGTATTACAGCTGTTTTCCGGGGTTCATTTTCAGACCATTTTGTCTTCTTTTCTTTTTTCTTCTTAAATTGATTTCTAATTGCTTCTTTCCCGTAGCCATTCTTTAGCAGAGCAGTCATCAGGTGTCTTTTTTCCTTTGGGAGGTTCTGTGGCTCTGATATTCTCTCAGCTCTAGTGACCAAAGTGCGAATTATCCCATTCTTCTGTGCTGGATGGTGGAGAGATCCAGCGTGTAGGTATCTGTTGGTATGCGTACCATCTCTACCAGTGCCATCTTTTCAAATTTCTCCATGTAAGCATCGGCTGCATTTGGATTTAATGGCGACCCCATGCTGGCTCCCTCCATTTTGAAAACTAACATATAAGTCTAAAAACTTAACATCATTTGTCATAACATGATATAATGAAATAAAATTTAATCCCCCTTAAGGGAAATCTGCTAAAAAAAAATCTTGTGCGTTAGAGAATGGATGGTGAGGTTGAGATGATCAGCGCGTCAAATACTAGCTCCCCGGAAATCTACTTCACGCAGCTCCTGTGTAACGAGCTTTTCAGCAGATTTCCCTTAAGGGAAATCAGCTATTGAGGTCGTACTCATGACGCGATTTTCGAAAAATGTCTTCAAATGTCCATCGATCCTACTCAGGAGATGACTAAAATGAGGTCCATTCAAAATTATATATATATATATATATATATATATATATATATATATATATATATATATTTGTCTGTTAACGCTCTAGCAGTCGCAATTTTTGTTTGATCGTTACGAAACTCGATATTTAACCGTTTTATGTAAAACGATAGATCAGTTCGTTAATGGCTGAAATCGGACCAGAGGGAGGGGGGGATTTTCGAAAATTCGAAATATCGTATAGAAGCAATCTTATTGCGAATTAAATTTACTATAAATATTGTTATATACATTTATTCTCTATCTTGAATATTAACCGAGATATTTGCATTTTTGTGGTCGGGTATCGTTCGGATTAGTTCGGCCGTTTACGTAACTGTTCGGCTCTGGTGGAAACTTATAACCTTACCTGTCGTTTCTAACCTTACCTTACGTTCGTTACTTTGTGAGATTTATGCAAATACGTTCTGTTCAACCGTCCCCCTCTTCTTTAGTTCTTGGACTACTAAAATTTGAGTTATTAAAAGATAAATTATTCTTACAATTCAGAAGCCGTTTCAGTTGGGAATTTATTAAAATTAACTGAATGTTTCTCATTACCGTTTGTATTTATTCAAGGTGGTGTTGTGTTACGTATATGCAGAATTTCTATTGCTAAACTTCACATGGGAAATCTGCTAGTTTACGCAGCCCCTGCGTGACGGAATTTTTCTATAAGCAGAGAAATAAATAGGCAGTAAAAAAGGCTTGGGCTCCGTTGAAAATATTCAGAATATATCAGTCAAATGGGTTGATTTATTTAATATTTAACGGGTCCACAAAAGGGGGAATGACGTTCAGAATACATTTCGGCGAAATCGGTTTTATTATTTTGATCTTTAATGACATAAGACATTTTCATACTTTTAAACTTTTGATGGAAAAACAAACTATTTTCATTCATACGCATTTATGACAATAAAAGTTCTGACCTTTCTGTCATTTGTTTGAAAGTGAAATGTTCTTGGTATTTCAAGTTTGAATTGAATGGAAATTTAAACTTAAAAAAAATATTTATTACTCTAAATCTAATAAAAAAAGTTTAATGGGTAACTCCAAAAGTAAATATCTCTGGTATTCGAGGTGACAAACCAATGCTATTAACTGTCAGATTACGAATATATTACATAGTAAGCAATGTAATAGCGTTGAGTTAGCATTATCAATGACATGCCTAACATTAACTTGCCACGGAATTGCAAACTAGGGTGTCTATTCTATAATTGGGATAGTTCAAAAGGGTTCCAATTAATGGGTCGTCATCTATTAAGCTGATGGCTTCAAGATTCATACCATTTTCAAAGTTAACTAAACACGTATTGTTATCACAATTTGTTTGCATTGTACAATATGGAAATCTTCTAAAAATCTGACAGTACAGTCTGCATATTTTTTAGCAGATTTCCCTTACGGGAAATCAGCTATTGAGGTCGTACTCATGACGCGATTTTCGAAATTTTTCTTCAAATGTCCATCGATCCTACCCAGGAGATGACGAAAATGAGTCCGTTCAAAACTGTGTGTGTGTGTGTGTGTGTGTGTGCGTGTGTGTGTGTGTGCGTGTATATATATATATATATATATATATATATATATATATATATAATTTACGTCCACTTTATGCTACTAGGCTAATAGGGACGGGTTATCTACAGGTTACCACACTTTTCTACCCAAGGTGGGCTCAAAAGGGGAGTTTATTTAATGAGTCCGTCACTAAATAAATTTCTACTGCCCAGAGCGGGAATCGAACCCGCCACCCTAGGTCTACCACGCGAGATTATGACCAACGCCTTAACTCGCACGGCCATTCTGAGCCCATATATATATATATATATATATATTTGTTTGTTAGTGCTCTGGCGGTCGCGATTTTTGTTTTATCGTTACCAAACTCGATATAAATTCGTTTTATACAAAAAGAAAGATCAAGTTCGTTAACGACTGAAATCGGACCAAGAGGAGGGGGGGGGTTAGTGGGGAGTATTTAGAAAATCCTTAATATCTCCGTTATTTTGCGTCGGACCGAAAATTTGTATAGAACCGATCTTATTGAAATTGTAATGTTCTATAAATGTTGTTTTGTACGTTTTTTCACTATATTGATTATTAACTGAGTTATTTGCATTTCTTTAGTTTTCGGTCTTCAGTAAAGCCCCACTCTTACTCATCTCATATTAACAATATTCTATTATGTTTTGAAGCACTTATTTGAAGCTTAAATACCAAATATTATTCTCATTGAACTTTTAAGTTTTGAGATAAATGCAAATACGTAGCGCACATGGGAAATCTGCTTAGTTAACGCAGCCCCTGCGTGACGGACTTTTTTTAAAAAAAAAGAACGTAGCAGGTGATGTCATCTCAAATTTCATTCTTTATTTTCCCGTTAATAAAAAAGCCTAAGTGAACAAGGCTTGACATTTAATCTGAAAAACAAATATTTAGTGATGTATTAGCTTAATGTGAATGTCGCATGAGTAAGAGGGTAGGTTTACAAGCGGCCGAAAACGATAAAATGCAAATGACTCCATTAATAATTGAGTTACACCTAAATGTATAAAACAACAGTTCTAGTGAATAACTAGTTTGTCGTAACTGATTGTGTTAATGAAAAAGAATTATAAATAATAATAAATTACTGAAATAAAAATAAATGACAAAAAAAAAATAACTGAATCTGAGAAAAGCAAACAACAGAATTCCTCTGTGATATAAATGGAAAATTATGATAAATAATGAAATAGCTATTAAAAATTTGTCTCCGGTGAGTTCACATAACAAAAGAAATGGACCACTGGAACTTCTTTAATTTTCAGACCTCCTAAGAAAAGCATATGGTCTCTACAAGTAAAAAGTCCGTCACGCAGGGGCTGCGTAAACTAAGCAGATTTCCCACGTGAAGTTATACAATAGAGAAATTTCAGAATAGAGATTTCAACAGTTACGGGAACGGCCCGAACTAACTCTTGACGGAAACTAACGACTGGACCCGAAGTTGAGCATCTCAGAAGCTGAAATCAGAAAAATGCAAATATCTCGGTTAATATACAAGATACAGAATAAATGTATATAACATTATTTACAGAAAATTCAATTTGCAATAAGATTAATTCTATATAATTCTTCGATCCGACGTATACTAACGGAGATATTTTGAATTTTCGAAAATCCTTCCCTCTAAACCCCCCCTCCCACTGGTCCGATTTCAGCCATTAAAGAACTTGATCTTCCTTTTTACATGAAACGATTAAATACCGAGTTTGGTGACGATTAAACAAAAATTGCGACCGCTAGAGTGTTAACAGACAAATATATATATATATATATATATATATATATATATATTTATAGTTTTGAACGGACCTCATTTTCGTCATCTCCTGGGTAGGATCGATGGACATTTGAAGAAATTTTTCGAAAATCGCGTCATGAGTACGACCTCAATAGCTGATTTCCCTTAAGGGAAATCTGCTAAAAGTCCGACAAGGGGCTGCGTAAACTGCGGAGATTTCTCTCGTGAAGATTAATAATAGATAAACCTACATACTGCTTACACAACACCACCGTGAATATTAAGTGAATAAATACAAACGGTAATAAGAAATCTTCCCCAGCCGACGGGAAGCGTCTCAAATGTAAATAAACAGGTCTGCCAACGGCTCAGCGGAAAGAAAAACAATAACTGAAACATATCAGAATATAACATATTTATTTTATTGAAAACTATGTATTATACTTAGTACTGCAATTTATAATGAATCAGAATAATTTTTAACTCAATCAATCAAATATTAGTAGTCCAAAGATTTAAGAAGGGGGCGGGGGCACAAAAACATATTTGCATCTATCTCGTATAATAAAGGTCTCTTGAAAACAATATTGGTAGTTAAGCTTCGGATAAGGTGGTTTATTATATAACAGAGTATTATTTATGCAACACGACTAGAAGTGGGGGTTTACTGAAGGCTGAAAACTGAAAATGCAAATATTTCGGTTAATATTCAGGATAGAGAATAAATGTATATAACAATATTTATAGTAAATTTAATTTGCAATAAGATTTATCCTATACTCGTTTCCGTTCCGATTTATAGTAACGGAGATATTTCGAATTTACAATTTACAAAATTTTCTCCCTCTAAACCTCCCCCCCCCCCGGTCCGATTTCAGCCGTTAACGGATAAAACTAATGAAACACGATGAAGGGTATACTAATGCAGATGATTTCATGTGTTACATTTTTAAAAAATATAAACTAAGTAAAACATTTTAGGATTTCAAAAATCCTGTCTGGTAGATCATATTAAAATAATTTTTTTAACCGGAACCATAGGAAAAGAGTAGTTATATTGAATGTTAGCTTCGTCACACGCATGTCAGGTTTGAAAAGTAGACAATTCCAAGGACTAAAGGAAATTCAATTTCTGAGGGCTTCTAATTAACTTGTATTTCTCGTAACAATTCTCTTCTTAGCAATGGGATTTGCTGCTAGCATTAACGCATGAGAAGGTTATATTTTCGGATAGAGTTACTGTTGGGACAAGGATTCTCAAGTATGTTATGTTTATGTAAGGTAGTGGTCTCTCAGCTTGCAGAAATATTGTTGGGGGTTCAGTGAAGACTGGAGTAATCAGGAACTTATTTTTACGTAACGACAAATCAGTGTAATTTTCCGTCAAGACATTCAATCTAAACCTTATTTTATTGTGTAATATGCGAATTCGGTCTGAATGTTGCGAGTTTTTCCTCCAATTCTTCACAAATATCAGATATCAGGTGGAGATTATATCATAATTAGAAGGGAAAAGGAAAAGCCTAAAGAAAATGGGAAGACACTGTTCAACACCAAACGATTATTGGTACTAATTTATCTGATAAACAAGGACCAAAAATACCTATTAATTTTTACTTTAAAACACTTTCAAATCAACTTTAATTTTTATTTTTGACTCAAAAAAATAAAAATTTCATCGAAATCGTTATGTTTCAAGTTGTTTTTCAAAAAAAAAAGAAAAAAAAAAGCTTCTGATCATTTTTATCTTATAAATCTTAGAATAAAAATTTTGTAAATGTTTTCCCAAAATAGTTTTGAATAATTTAAAAAACAAAAGCATTGTCTATTTAGTAACATTTTTAATTTATACTGGTATACAGTACCAACTTATTTTTATTTGCAACAAGACAAAACAAAAAAAAAAATAGGGGCTCAGGTTGGCCGTACGAGTTAAGGCGTTGGTCCTAATCTTGCGTGGTAGTCCTAAAGTGGCGGGTTCGATTCCCGCCCTGGGCAGTGGAAATTTATTTAGTGACGGACTCATTAAATAAACTCCTTAGACCCACCCTGGCTAGAAAAGGGTGGTAACCTGTAGAGAACCCGCCCCGATTAGCCATAGTAGCATAAAGTGGACGTAAATAATAATAAACAAACACAACTAAAATCAACATAAACCAAAATATCTGCCAAATGAAGAATCGACAAGTATATATATTACAACAATACATGCATTAAAATGACAAAGTTTTTCTTTTGTTTAAAATTAATATCGTTTTTAATTTTTACAAGCAAACATTATTATTTACAAATTTTTTCAATAATTATATTTCATCAAATTAATAATTTTTATTTCATACGCAAGATAATAACATACGCTGCAGAGTAAAAATCATACAGACAAAATGTTTTTAAGGTAATTGTCCAGGGGTTGTGAAAATCATTGAGAAGGACTTCTGAATTTTATTTATTTATGGATACTACAAAAAAGGGGATTTGCTCTTTACGAATGTCATATACCATAAGGCTACATCAAAAGTATAAAGAAAAGACAAAATAAAAACAATATTAGCTTGCAACATAAAAAGTCAGTAACAATCCAAGAATAATATATTTCGTATGAATGGAAGGATCCTCCAGATCGAGCATGAGGAAAAAACCCTATGACAAAATAAATGATTATACTTTAACCATTGACTACAAATACTTAAGAGCCGACAGTGGCGATACATACTAGGGTTTAAAGAAATGAGTAGAAGAGTTATTATGGGTTTTAATTGGTGGCTTCTAAACAATAAGGTGGTTTGTAAAGCCATAAAGATTGTGATTTAGAAATGTACTACATCCCAATCCTCACCTACCCATGAGAATCTAGAATGAAAAAAAAACAAAAAAAGTCCGTCACGCAGGGGCTGCGCAAACTAAGCAGATTTCCCGCTTGAAGCTTAATAATATATAACCGTAACACAACACCACCATGAATATTAAGTGAATAAATACGAACGATAATAAGGAACTACCCGACGGAAAGCATCTGAAATGTAAAAAACAGTTCTGCCAACTTCTTACCGGAAAGATAAAAAAATTACTGTAATATATCTGAGTATAACGTATTAATTAGGTTGAAAACTATTTACTATATCTAGTACTGTATTTATAATGAATCAGAATAATTTTTATCTCAATCAATCAAACGTAAGTACTCCAAAACCTAAGAAGGGGGGGGTCCCCAGAACATATTCTATTCAATTTGCTATAAGATTGACGATTGATTCTATATATTTTTTCGATCCGACGATTTCAGCCATTAACTAACTTGATCTTTTTTTTTACATAAAACGACTAAATATCGAGTTTGGTAACGATTAAACAAGAATTGCTAGAGCGGTAACAGACATATATATACTAGGTAAGATCGATGGACATTTGAAGAAAAATTTTGAAAATCGAGTCATTAGTACGATCTCAATAGCTGATTTCCCTTAAGGAAAATCTGCTAGTAAGTGCAGCTAAGAAAATCAGGCTGCTGAGATATTTACAAAATATAGAAGGGAGAACCAGAAGAGACCAAATTTACAATAATACAAAAAATAAACTTTCAGCGTGAAAGTTTTGTTAACATACGAATGTTGAAGGGAAACTTGATTTGATGTTTCAGCTATGTCTAAAGAATTAGTGATTATTGGCTGAGTCATTTATGAGTAAAATTAGAAGGAAAGAGGAAGAAGACTATGCCAAAAATTGGACGGAACTGTTCAAGAGGCCTTTAGTTTCAAAGGAACCGATTTGCTATAAGTGAATGAATTTTTTCTAGACCAAAAGCGGTGGATCAGACTACAAAGGATCATACTTGTTCAGCAGGGATGAGAATAAGTTGTTATAATTACTGCCATAAAATTTAGATTAATTTCTATTGGATAAATGATTTTAAAAAATATATATTTACTTTAATATTTCCAAGATCGCAATAAGATATACAAGAAAAATACATGGTTTTTTTTTTTGCATCAAAGTTAAAGTTAATTAATATGTACTGCGTGTTATAATAATAATGTGTGTCTTTCTTTTTTGCAAAACGGACTTGTTAGTATAATAAAGAGAATGAGAAAGTCTTATTCCAAATTTTTGACTCCTTGCTGCCTTCAGATATCAATCTATTTTATTAATTATGAAACGAAGGAATTCATTTTTTATTTTAAGTTACATTACATTTTATTTACTTCTAATTTATTCTACGAGTTTGGATACACACGCATTTCCATGTAACTCCTCTCCCTGGTGAACTTCAACGGTCCACGTAGACTTTTATATGCACTAAAACTCACCCCTTTTTGCTTGAGGCGAATAGCCCAACAACCTACCAGCCTCATAAAAAAACATACAAATTACATTGCCAACCAAGCCCCGTTTGTTAAAATCGGTAACAGTAGCTTACGATAATTTTATACATTTTGTTCCCTTAATTGACGTATCTGGCAAGAGTCCGTCCGCACTAATTATAAAAATACTAACAAGGGCAGATTCCGGCTTATATAGGTATTTTAATATCTCTCACTGGTCTTGGCATCTTCACAATCGCTTTATAATAATTCAACAGCTTTTATAATGATTTAAATATCGTAGCTAGTTAAGGTCTACAGCTTTCCTACCTGTTTTATCAGTCTCAATTAATAATCATCTTGATCTTGTTGGCATCAGTGGTATACCAACATAGCCAGCCGTATCCATGGATTTTGATTAAAATTTACTGTTCAGTTTGTTTATGCTTTGAAGCGTAGTAAGGATTCCTTTGAATATATCTATGTGTCTCTGGAAAGAAGTTTTTGAATAAGATTTCTGCGTCGCTGACGAATAAGAGAGAGAGGAACCTGGTGAGTGAGATAAACTGGCGTGGGGGGAGGGCACCACGAACCAATGAAGTATTTCCCGGGAACTTGGCTTTTCACCTAAATCCAGTAAATATTGAATTTCTCGATTCCTGATCGCTTCGGAGTCCATTCTTGTTTTATTTTTGCCCATATAATTGGGCCGACGTGCCTTTCAGAAGAGTCAGAGCCGTGCTTTTGAATAATAAGGCAGCCCTTAATTTAAGGAGTGTTGCTTGTAGCGAATCCCTTGGCAAGCAGACGCCTCCTCACTCCAGCTGCCAAATGGCAGGAGCTAAATAAAATAATTTAAGTAAACTCACTCTTGAATCTGAGTGTCTTTCGACAGCTGTTCTTAGCTTATTATAATACCTGTCTTTGAAATATCTAGTCACTTTACTCCTCTTATTACAACATCGGTGGAGACAATTTATGCATCACCCACCCAACCTCTCTCTCCCTCCTTCACTCTTTGTTCTCTCTCTGTCATCTCCCCCCCCCCCGCTCCCATTGCTCTCTCTCTCTCTCTCTCTCTCTCTCTCTCACTCTCTCTCTCTCTCTCTCTCCTCTCTCTCTCTCTCTCTCTCTCTTCTCTCTCTCTCTCTCTCTCTCTCTCTCTCTCTCTCTCTCTCTCTCCCCGCTCTCTCTCGCTCTCTCTCTCTCTCTCTCTCTCTCTCTCTCTCTCTCTCTCTCTCTCTCTCTCTCTCTCTCTCTCTCCCCCACTCTATCTCTCAGCCATACTCATTCATATAGTCACATGCCCCAACACCACATCTACCTTTTAAGAATAATATAAAGCAAGCAGCAGCCCCAATCGACACCTGATCAACAGGAGGAACCCACCCTCCGCCGACACCAGCAGCTTCCTCACTCCCTCTGCCCTTTCTCGCCCTCTCTCTTGCAGCCCCCTTTACCGTCAGTTAACACCAGCCCCCTCCTCTTCTTTCGCACTCCATTCTTTTTCTCCCCCTGAACATTTCATTTCATTTCTTTCTTTGTCCTGTTTATTTATATTTTATATTTATATTATATTTTCTCTCAGATCCTCCTTTATTTCGCTCCTTCGCCTTCTTCTCAAGAATGTAAAATCATGATTTTGTAAATGATTTCTAGAAGATTATTGTTCTTATTAATTTCTAAATGTATTAATATCGTTCCGACTGATATCCATTCAAAAATATTTTTAAATTAATTATAAGTTTTTGTTTAAACGAAAGACGGTTAAGAGATCATAGCCAGAATAATCACTTATTAAGGAATAGGCTCCATTTTGTAGTATTCATAGTAATGCATTATTTCATGCAATTAAAATGAAGAACTTTGTAGATAAGGAATGAGTTATTGTCATAATTAATATGGTAATTTAATTATAATAGAAGCATACTGAATTCAAGTTATTTAAAACACTTTAACTCAGAATTCAAATAGAAAGAATATTTATAAATTCCTCTGGAGTTCTTGGGCTGTAGAGGAACTCATTATTCAAAATCAATAAATGATAGGCTAGACCAGCCTTCCTAAGATGTTTTACATTCTGTATATAATGAAAGTAAAACATCCAGATCAAGTCAAGTCATTGTAGATTTTGATATGTATACAATGCCTTTTAGGAATGTTAGTACAATGAATTTTCATGTGGACTCCAAACACAACCAATTTGTTTTAGTAGATTTCCCTTGAGGGTAATCTGCTATTGAGGTTGTACTCATGACGCGAGTTTTGAAACATTTCCTCAAATGTCCATCGATCCTACCCAGGAGATGACGAAAATGAGGTCCGTTCAAAATATAGACAAATATATATATATATATATATATATATATATATATATATATAATATATATTTGTCTGTTAATGCTCTAGTTTCTAAAATGTACCGTTTCTGAAATATGATTTTCCATAATTGAAGCATTGAACATTCGAAAAAAGTCTTCACTTGGGAAATCTGCTTAGTTTACGCAGCCGCTGCGTGACGGACTTTTTTTATTTCGCTTTGAAGCCATGATTTATGTTTAACGTTATAAACAACTACCACTTCTTCTCATAGAGATAGACCACCAGTGTGTCATTCCAACATGTGGGAAATGGGTTTACTTAACGCACCTGCGTGACGGACTTTATTTAGTAATTTCCCCATTTATTTATTTTTTAATATATTGGTAATAAATATTTGTTTTCGGTCTGAACATCCGGTGTATTAGACCAATAATTTTCCTCCACGCCCCTAAATCCTCATTATAATTTCATGAAGGGGCTGAAATGTAATTGAAAGCCGTAATTTAATATATTCCGGGGTTTTGAGAGCATTTAGAAAAGGAATTATTTCTTGGTTTTAACTCGTTCTTGTCACGTTATAGCCTTACAAAGATCGTAATAGGTCATTGTGGAGCGCTAAAGTGCTTAAGAATTGGGCAGTGTTGGGAAGGAGTCGAATGGTAACTGGACGTGGCTTGATGAGGGTAATAAGAAATAGAGTGAGGGCTGCTCACAGTATATTTACATAATTATAGCCGGCTCTCAAGAATCGGACGAATCAACAAGTGGGATATTCTGAAATTATTCTAGTTATAGGCGTAACCCACAGCCCCTATCGCTAAATATGTTCCGCTCGACAAACCCTGCCAATTCACTACTTTCAACTAGGGAGCCTCGACTCCCTCTCATTGCGTGGCATGTCTATCGCCTCATCAACGTTTAGCAGATTTCCTTATAAGGGAAATCAGCTATTGAGGTCGTACTCATGATTTGATTTTTGAAAAATGTTCCTCAAATGTCCATCGATCCTACCCAGGAGATGACGAAAATGAGGTACGTTCAAAGTTCAGAGAATTCAGGTTGGCTGGCTTGTTTGTTTACAATTCAGGCGCTTTCCGTTGTGGAGCTATTAATTTGTAACTGAAAGATTTCTCATTACATTTTATCTATTACCGAAACCTTCGCTTGGGAAATCTGCTTAGTTTACGCAGCCTCTGCGTGACGAACTTTTTGATGACTTCCATTAGGGGAAATCAGCTATTGAGGTTGTACTGATGACGCGATTTTCGAAACATTTCCTCAAATGTCCATCTATCATAGGAGAAGACGAAAATGAGGTCCGTTCAAAATCATATCTATCTATCTATCCATATATATATAAATCGGACCAGAGAGAGCGAAGGATGGTTCTAGGGGAGAGGAAGATCGGAAATTCAAAATATCTCGTTTACTAGTCAAATCAAAAATTGTATACAACCAATCATGTTGCAAATGTACTAAAAATGTTATTCCATACACATTTTTCCATACACAGTTTAGGAAATTCAAAGAAACCTTTCGAAAATCGCGTCATGAGTACATCCTCAATGGCTGATTTCCTATTGGGAAATGACTGTAGTGGATCATCAGTGATTTTAGGCTGAAGTGAGGGGCCAGGTCATACACGTATAATATTTTTTGCAACAACAAGTCTTATGTGTTATCCATTCATGGAAGTCTCTACAGAAAAATAACTCTTGTTCTGGAAATATGACTTCTTCTTGCAATTCCGCATCCCTTTTATTTTGAGAGTTTTCAGAAATATTGACAGCTCCTGCTTCATCGAGTGTATCTACCATTGAATCGTCCACTTTTTCCCTCCTACTTTTTCTTGTAATTGCTTTACGTCAATCTTTTATTATGTCAGCTTTATCAGAAGGATCAATATTTACAGAATCAATGTTTTCCTCTTTACTTGTTTCTTCCATTCCATGAACCGTAGGATTCGCTTCTTCCCAAGAATTTATTTTACTTGCTGTACTGTTTTCAATTAATTGTATATCACTAGCACTTTCCTGCCTATCGTTGATCTCCTTTTTATTTGTTTATTTTTCGATAATATCTTCATACTTTTCATTATCGTCATTTAATTCGTTAGAACCCCTCCAAAACCGTTTTGCAGCAGTAATTACTTCATCCATTTTTCTGAAGTGAGCCAAAACAAATACTGGAATAACCATGCATGAGTCAATTCGATGTATATAGACCCAATGGCTATTTTTCCATGCATGCGACAAACATACCACGACTAATAGTGTCATTAAGCCAGTCAGTTTTGGATACCTGTGATATCTTTCTTCAGAGCAATATTGTTTCAGGGAAAATATATAGAAAAAATATTAGCCGTTAACTTCCTGCTCTATATACTTCTTAATTTCAGCTCTCCAGCCACATATAGCTATGGGTTGTTTTCTTTTAAGAGTATTAACGTCAATGTTCATTTTAATGGTTTTAATTTTAATGTTTATCTTCATAGTTTTAATTTTAATGTTATTTTAATAGTTGTAATTTTAATGTTTATTTTAATAAGTTTTAAGTTTAATGTTTATTTTAATGCTGTTATTTAATAGTCTTATTTTATTTTATTTAAATAGCCATAATCCCTTTGTTTGTTTTAATAGTCCATAGATTTAGTCTAGTCTATAATTTTAATAAAAATAGCTTTTTTTAAGTATTTGTTTAATTTTTAATAGTTAAATTGAATACCTGTGATATGGGTTCGTAGGTTTCAAGGCATACGGCCAATAACCCCCTTACCCAAAAGAAAAAAAAAAAATAAGCAGGTCAGGGGACGATGCCGGAGCAAAACTGAGGACTCATCTTTTATCGCTCAATTTTGGCATTGCTATTGTTTTTTACAGCCAATCAAGTCTAACTTTTTAATTGAATATTTTAGTTTTGATATATGAAAATTGGTTGCTGATGTAACGAATTTTTGATTTACGAAAAATTTAAACCATGATATGTGTACACTTGTTAAAATTAAATATCATCCATAATGATCATAGGCCATGCCCAAAATCAATGCAAGTACATCAGCATACCAATTTACATAACATTACATACAATTAGTAAGCCTTACTCAGAAAATATCATTTAACTCCCATAATTTCAACACTCTTGCAGTTATCATCACTGCCCTAGCATATTGCATCAGAATATCATTTAAATAATTTGATACCTGATCGGATTAAATAATAGTAAAATACAAACATTGATTCCGAGCATATATTAAATATCGGAATAGTTTTTACTATTAGAAATACGGAGGTATAAGAATCCGAAGTCATTATTACAATATCATATAAGACTAAAACATAACATCTTTTGTCATAATATGCATTTATTTAAATACTTAAATAAGCTCTAATAATAGTAATGACTCCCGCTATGGTGTTAGCGTATATGCCGTGTTAACTTCGCCAAAGTGAATATTACTTTAAATAACAAAAGTAAACAACTTTTGCTATGTGCACGTTTGAAAAAAATACAAAATGAAAATTGCGCATTTTTGTCCTGTCTTAAAAATGGGTATGAACCTAAACATTATAGCTTATAATTTGGAAGAATTGATGCTAAGAATACCAAGTTTCGTTAATTTCGGTTCAATCGTTTGAGCTCAACAAAATTGTTGGCTTCAGCGATTTTAACTTTTATCTCGCAAATGCTTGGTTATACAGCACAACGTGCCTATAACCAAAGTTTTCACTTTAAATAACAAAATAAACAATATGTGCATATTTGAAAATCAGTAGAAAAAGAAATATAGTAATATATATAATTTTAATATATATATAAGTATGATTTCCCATGGTCGGGGATCTCAGTCACCTGAGGGAATACAGTCACCTGAGTGTTGGGCATTGATGACTGTGATGTTTTTTGCCCAAAATCCAACAAACAAACATTAATTTCAGAGCCGATTACAGCGCGAGGTGTCCAAAAACTAGTAAGCGAAATGAAATAGACTCGGCAGGCAATTTTTTCATTACTTATTTTGTTCACACCGCTGGATTTTTGTTTCAAAATTATCTCCATTCGAATTGATATCCGTTAAAAGCTCTAGAGGTCATATTTTATCAAACTCAATATTAACTCTCATTTAAAACTGAAGATGGTATTTGTTAATGCAACAAATGTTTTTTCTAATGGCTATGAAATAACGTCTCGGTCACTCGTGTAGGTTTTTCGTAATGGGAAATACGCAGTCTGATATCTGCCACAGAGGGACAGCGTCAGCTAAGTAGATTTCTATCTGGAAATTATACATAACCATTTTTGATACATATGCAGTCGGTTTTGGACTTGTGCGGAAAAAAATAGCTCAATCAACGCCAAAAAAAGACATAATTAAGTATGCCTTTTTTTTTTACTCTGGCAAACGTATTTCTAAATAGGACTGTATAAAATATTTATAGGAATATATTCATTTAAAGAATAAAAACAGTATGCTAAATCAGTTCTTAATCAATTTTTTATCTATGCCTACTCGACATCTCGAAATTGAATAAAATCTATACATATGGAAGAAAATGGATTTCATTTTTTATTTAAGCACACTAATTTTAAATAAATAACAACATAAATGTAAATAACTAATAAATGTTTTGAAATGAAATTTACGGTTTAAACCTGAGTAATCAGCCCTTAAAAGCTCTTACTGTATACAGTTTTACATTATATAATCTGTTAATTTGGAAACCCGTATAAAGAAATTAACTAATTTAACTATTTCTGATTTTTTGATTATTGCAGATAAAACAAATTCTATGCGAAAAGTCTATTTTCAAACCAAATGTTGAAATGATAATGAAACTGGACAGCTTTTTATTATTTCCATGTGTGACTAGAAAAATTCTAAATTACAGTTTAGAGTCTCAGTGAAATCAACATATTTTTTTTTATTCTGTTTATGGAAGAACAGATACAAGTATAACGAGATTATAAAATGTAGTGTGCAATATGAATATGTCATTTCATAATACGTTTTTTAAAAAATACTTTAAATATGAACTTTTTTTAACTGGGGTTCTCAGGCCGGTCTATGAACCGGAGCCCCCCTGGCTTCTTTCTTTCCACAAAAAATAGACACGATTAATGAAGAATTAGGAAAATTACAGTGCATCTAGAATTGTATTTTAGAATTGTTTGCGAGTTTTAATTCAAAATTCTGAGGTGGCAAGATACTCCGTTTGATAAATCTGAAGTGGCAACCCCCACGCTTTGTCACCTCTGAAATACGCCGTTGATGATATTTATTCAATGTGATTAGTTCTTCTTTTTCCCAATATTTCTTTCTTGTTCTTTTTTTCTCATTCTTAACTGTATATAGTATATGAGATTTATAAGCTTTCTGGTAAAAGGGCTAATAAACTGAGGGGAAATATTTCCGGAAAAGGTGATGCCTTTGATTTTGACTTCCCCCTATGATATCCTATGAATTGGGATCTATAGTGTATAGACACCAATGGAATGTGCTCCAATTTATTCATTACTTGTCTACCTTTGAAGTCACTGAATAAATCCATTTCAAGAGTCCCTTCTTACTCTATTTCTCAATAAAAAGAGTAGGTGTTATTAGAGGAGCAAAAAAACATCATAAATAACTACTAATGTTTAAAATATGAATTTTGTATAGTAATGAAGTTTTCGATTTAAATAAAATAACATTGGGTAAAGGAAAATTGCTTCTAGTCGACCTGAGTACTTGCTAACACTGATGATAGAAAATAAATTGTTCTCCTTGAAAATCAGTGTGTTACTTTTGAAGCATCCATTATTAATTCAATGAAATACAAAAAACCTTCTTGACTAACCAATACTCGAAGATTTAACGTGAAAAGGTGTCACATCCTTTAGTCCTCATTTCCGGCTAAAAGCTAAGTTTTGGAATGTGCATGTTTATGTTTATGACTTATTAATTTGAATGTTAAGTGCTTTAATAATTTAACAGTAATTTCTGTGTCTGGTCAATCCTTAAATGTTGTAGGATTAGCACAGAAGGAAAAGAGGATTTCTCTTAGGTGCTAAAAGAGAAGTTGGGGAAGAAACGTATTTATTTTATTTTTATTTTACATCTCCTTATCAGGTTGTCTATGTGTTAATAATTAGTAATATCTTACAGAGATGGAAGCCATTGCAACAAACGTTGATTTAGTTAGAAGCGTGATCTAGTGGTGGCATAGATGATGGCACATCTAATTGACAGGGGGTTCCCATAGCATATATTTAAGAAGAAATTCTATTTAAGAATTTTGTTAAGGAAATGAATACTCAGACTACTATCCTGTGGATGCAGGAGTTCCCCAGGGCAGTGGCCTAGGACCACTACTGTATCTCATATACACATTTGATATCCCTACGTCACTAACAACTCTCCTAGCTACCTATGCAGATGACACAACAATCCTTTCATCCGATCCTATTACTGGTTCGAAGAATCTCCAATTCCACTTAACCGAGATTGAAATATGGTGCAATGCTTGGCGCATAAAGATCAACGAAAGTAAATCTCACCATATCACTTTTTCCCTCCGGCGAAGTTCCTGTTCTCCCGTTCATTTCAACAATATTCCTTTACATCCAGCCTATTGTGAACACTACCTTGGATTACATTTAGACACCAGACTTACTTGGAAAACCACACAATAATTAAAAGACAGGAACAGACGATTTGGACAATTTTACGGACTGCTAAATAGAAGATCTCACTTGTCTACTGGCAAAGAACTAGCAATATACAAGTTGCTACTTAAATCAATATGGACATTCGCAATAGAAGTGTGGGGTACAGAAAAACCTTCGAACATCAGACGCATCCAGACCTTCCAATCTAAAGTCCTGCGCACCATAGTAGATGCTCCATATTATGTTACAAACCACACCCTCCATAAAGATCTTAATATCCCATTTGTAAAGGACCTAATTCCCTTGAGATTCAGAAAATTCCGCAGCAGGCTATCCAATCATCCTAATCCAGAAGTCCTAGCCCTTACCACTCATCCATATTCTCCTCCACGGCGCCTCAAGAGACAATGGCCCAGATTACTCCTATAGACGTGTAAAGTGAAGTGATAGCAGTGGCTATTTTCTTCTCAAGTGCCATTCCTCCTTAGCTCTGGACTTCCTTGCCAGGCAGGGAGAGGCTGCTCCTCTCATTGTGGTGAAGGGGTGTAGCTTCAGTCGAGAGTGATGGAGGACACCTGTATTGTACGTATCACATTACCAAATGCATTTAAATGCAGACTTTAATATTCTTAATAAAAAAAGTAAGAATGCTTAGGTAGTCTAGATAAAGCTTAAATGTATGTGGTAAGAGACAGGTGAATTAATGAATATACTAAATCCTTCGTAATTGACTTAGTGCTTGTGTCATCATAATAGAGCTTTCATTATATTAATATAGGTTTAAGTAACCTCAGTTCATGAACCTTTATGAAAAAAGAAACTATGTTTTGGAAACGTTAAAACACGAGCTGTTCTGGTAAAAGATGTATGATTTTGGGATTTGTGGGAAGTGTAGGAATTTCGAAAGAACTATATTATAACGCGCTCAATGTGTATTAAAATTGGTAATAATTTTATATATAACATAAACATATTTCTTTTCTTTGAAATTAACGGTGTTAATGAAATCATCCCTATTGATATTTGTAGTCAGGTGATTATGCTACTTTCAGAGCACTTGAATCTCATTGCAGTATAGTAAATGATCATACAAAACTGCAAATATTGGAAATGTACTGTTGCCAAAACTCTCTTGTACGTAACCTAAAGAAGTCAAATACTTTGGTATTTCATAATTCACCCCGGATGAAGAAACTAACTTTTCTGGTAAGGTAAAGATGTGTATATTTATGTTTTACGTTTATTTTTATGCTTACTTTATGTCTTAATCATGTTCATATTTTTGTTCGCATTATGATTCTTGTAACATATACTAATAGCAAATGACACTCTCTGGCAAAAATATGTACATATTATCCAATAAACAATTTATCTATCTGGAAAGTAAAAACTTTAATTCCAACTAACGATTAGGATTGCAATGTTCCATGGAGTATGAAATTCGAAACCTCCGATTGACGTCTTCTTCTACTCTTATTATAAAAAAGTTAAATGGAATTGGTAATTTTTCGTTTTTATTCCATTTTCTAATATTATTAATAAAGGAAGATGTGTAAAAGTCATTTCTTATATTCTTAATAGGTTCAATATCGTCTTCTTGCCGGGCAAAAGAGAAACAAAGAATCACAAATGTATTGTATCGTTAGTGATTTGACAACCAAATGAATGTGATCTTCTGGAAGCTAGAAATAAAATAAAATTCGTGACTAACTGTCAGATGGCGAGTACTCGGGGACATTCAAGATGATACAAAAAAAAAAAAAATTAAAGAAAAAAAGTAGGGTTGCAAAACAAATATACCTTCCCCTCGTGTAGGCGTGTAAAAAGTGACAGGGCTCAGATGGTGACCCACATTTAGGAGGCGATGTATGTACATCAGCCCCGATTTGTATGTAAACGTTATATCAATACAAGCAGAAATAGCGTGACTTATACAGCTATATCTTCTACGCCCTAACGGTTTAATAGCACAAACCTAGAGCTACACTTAGTATACCATGGATAAATATTAACCCATCCAGAGTACACACTATTTCATACTTGCTTCAGGGTTTGCATAAGACTAATAATTAATTTCTTCACGCTGCACTGCACGTTTAAAGGATCGAGAGCATATTTCAAACACGTACTCCACTTCTCTCTCTCTTTATCTCTCACTATCCTTCTTTCATTCTCCATTTCATACTTTAAATCTCATGTTACTCATGTATATCAA
Organism: Riptortus pedestris; assembly: GCA_019009955.1. Taxonomy (NCBI): domain Eukaryota; kingdom Metazoa; phylum Arthropoda; class Insecta; order Hemiptera; family Alydidae; genus Riptortus; species Riptortus pedestris. The sequence continues at coordinate 24,965,380 of CM032233.1, forward strand.
CATTCATTCTTATCTGTCATCTTCATTTACACACCTCGTATACAGGATTACGTGCTCACTCTCCAACACGCATTGTCTTTGCCCTCGCTCCCGTCCCCCCAATGCTCATTCTATGTCTCTCCCTCTCACATTTTATCTCCCCTCTTTACCCATTCATATCTCTTTTATATCAACATTCACTCTCACATGACATCGTAAAATACATATCTCTCTCTCTCTCTCTCTCTCTCTCTCTCTCTCTCTCTCTCTCTCTCTCTCTCTCCCCCTCTCTCTCTGTCTCTCCCTCTCTCCCCCCCTCTCACCCCCCCCTTCTCTCTCTCTCGCCCCTCTCTCTCTCACCCCCTCTCTCTCTCGCCCCTCTCTCTCCCCCTCTCTCTCTCGCCCCTCTCTCTCCCCCTCTCTCTCCCCCCCTCTCTCTCCCTCCCTCTCTCTCTCTCTCTCTCTTGCCCCTCTCTCTCTCTTCCCCTCTCTCTCCCTCCTCCTCTTCTCTCTCTCTCTCTCTCTCTCTCTCCCCTCTCTCCTCTCTCCTTCTCTCTCTCTCTCCCCCCTCTCTCCTTCTCCCCTCTCTCCCCCTCTCTCCTTCTCCCCTCTCTCTCCCCCTCTCTCCTTCTCCCCTCTCTCCCCCTCCTCTCCTTCTCTCCCCTCTCTCTCCTCTCTCCCCCCTCTCTCTCTCTCCCCTCTCCCTCTCTCTCTCCCCTCTCTCTCTCCCCCTTCCCTGTCTCTCCTCCCTCTCTCTCTCCCCTCTCTCTCTCCCCCTCTTGTCTCTCTCCCCCCTTCTCTCTCTCTCCCTTTCTCGCTCCCCACCCGTCTCTCTCTCTCTCTCCCCCCTCTCACTCCTCTATCTCTCTCTCCCCTCCACCTCTCTCTCTCCTCGCTCTCTCTGTCTCTCTCTCTCTCTCTCTCTCTCCCCATCTCTCTCTCTCTCTCCCTCCCCTCTCTCTCTCTATCTCTCTCTCTCTCTCTAACTATCTAGTTTTACAGCTTTAATCTTCTTCCTTTTCTCTCATTATGCCTCTCCTTTTAATTCCTCCATATCTCTTTTATATAAATTTCACTACAATCTTCGTATACATCTCTCCCCTCCTCTCTTCTCTCTCTTTCTCTCCATTTTGGCATCTTGCTACCCTTTGGGCCGATCAATTATGAAGGGGCGGTTCATTTTGAGAGCTCAATTACAAATACGTTAAGCTTTTTAAATACTACGTGTTGAAACGTTACTGTAAAAACTTTTCATAACTCTACAGTGATGCAAACACCTTTAGGGCCATGTCTTCCCAGAACATTACCATTTTCTTATCTTTGAGATCACTGAGAGAGACTTCCGTCTAACATAAAAGTAGAGACGTATCTCCCCGAAATTTACATTTTATTTTGATGTCGCTCCTCCTCATAACCTACTCGACAGTGTTTTTGCATTAAGGAACTTCTCAAGCACAGATAAATTTCAGTAGAGACATGCTGCAAGAAATCTCGTATAACTCTGTCGGTTTATGGGTATAGACTATAGTTCTTTGAGGGGTTGTACCATTGGATTGGAAATGAAGGATTCATTACACGAGATAGATGCAAATATGTTCATGTGCCCCCCCCCCTCTGCTTAATTTCTTGACTGATTGAATTTGATTGATTGAGATAAAAATTATTCTTATACATTATAAATTTCAGTACCATGTATGAATAAAATGAATATGTATATTCTGGTATGTTTCAGTTATTGTTTTTCTTACTGGTGAGCCGATGATAGACCTGATTGTTCACATTTGAGACGCTTCCCGCCGGCAGGGGAAAGATTTCTTATTACCATTTGCATTTGTTCAATATTTACGGTGGCGTGATAGCAGTATTTATGCTAATCTATTATTAATCTTCACGAGGCAAATCTGCTTAGTTTTCACAGCCCCTGCCTGACGGACTTTTGATATATGCAGTTAAATCAGTTTAAAATATTGACAGTAATTTATTGTAAATGTAATATATGTATATATATATATATATATACATATAATACTATACAGATACATAAATATATGTAGGTATATTACACTTAAAAATGGCATCAGCACATGGTCTAGAGAGATATCCTTTTTAGCAGATTTCCCTAAAGGGAAATCAGCTATTGAGGTTGTATTCAAACGGAATTTTCGAAATTTTTCTTCAAATGTCCATCGATCCTACCTAGTAGATGACGAAAATGAGGTCCGTTCAAAACTGTATATATATATATATATATATATATATATATATATATATATATATATTTGTCTGTTACCGCTCTAGCGGTCGCAATTTTTGTTTGATCGTTACCAAACTCGATATTTAGTCGTTTTATGTAAAAAGAAAGATCAAGTTCGTTAATGGCTGAAATCGGACCAGTGGGAGGGGGAGTTTAGAGGGGAGGATTTTCTAAAATTCGAAATATTTCCGTTACTATACGACGGATCGAATCTTATTGCAAATTAAATTTACTATAAATATTGTTATAACGTTTATTCTCTATCTTGAATATTAACCGAGATATTTGCATTTTTATAAAATCGGGGTGGATAACGGATGTGAGTAAAACTTCACGTGGGAAATCTGCTTAGTTTACGCAGCTCCTGCGTGACGGACTTTTCTAGACTGGCTTCCTCTATACTGATAAGAAGATTATTCTAAAATTCACTAATGGAATTTTATTCTATAAGTGCAATAAAGCACTGAGGAAATTTGCAGAGGTATTATACCAAAAAATAAGTTATTGGAATAACTATTATGGGTAAATTGATAATATTCTATTTTTAAAAAATTCCATTTTACTTTTCAACATTTAATATTTCGTTCAATAATGTTCTAATTTGTTTGTATATTGCAGTTAATATTAATTAATTATATTTATATATATATATATATATATATATATATATATATATTTAAAATTGTATATATTGTTTAAAAATAGTTATTAATGGACAAATACATGTAATATACTATATTGTACAGGACATTTAGGAAATGAACTCCTACTCTGAAGGGTTACTTCATTCAGGAAATGAAGATACAACCAGGTACCAAATCCTGCCCTAAATTGAAACATGGTTACAATCGATATTGTTAAAATATAGATTTACAATAGATATTAGTATTACAAAAAATAACGTCGATGAAGTACTGCCAATATTTCAAGTTAATTTAACTATATATCAAAAAATATTATTTTATTATATTATAAAAACGTTAAAACTTATTATCTGAGGAGATTGGAAAAAAAAGGTTTTAAGTATATATATATATATATATATATATATATATATATATATATATATATATATAAAATTACTGAATCGAAGTAAATTACTGCAAAATGATCAAGATCCATCTCGGGTTCGGCAATGTTGCATAAGAGTTAATACAATGTTTAATTTATCTTTGAACATACTATTAAATGAATTATACTTTCCATGGCATGAGCTCATGTTTTTTGTACCTTATTATTATTTGTATGTAATTTGGTTTTAATTTTTTCTTACTATTGATTTTTTTTCTTCAATAATACTAGAACATGCCTGGCACAAATTTACAATCTTCTCCGTTTATTTGTCAATATAATTTTATTATAATCTGGATTTTTTTAACATTTTATTTCGCGTGAAGCCCCATCATAGACAGCATTTTAAGGATATCCCTTTTAATATACAGACCTAAGAAGAAGCTCTGATTGCTTAGCTCCTCTTGTTTCGTAAAATATAAGTTTCCACCAAAATCGAAGATATTCGGTAGCTCACCGCCCAAATCTTGATTTTGATGACTTACACATATTTTTCACAATAATTTTGTTTATATAGCAAGAGTGCACAAATGTTTATTTTCCCCCACAAACCTACGATTACATGACTATTAAGTAGCTTTGTTGCTGGTTGGCTCCCAGCTTAAATCAGCTTAATATACAGCAATAAGCTACTTGTCCTGGCTTTTGTTAGGTTGTTGGGAGGCATTTAGAGGGTGAAATCTAACTGCCATAGAACTTAAGATCTTGTTAGAATCTCTCTCCGCTTCTACTGTTCACTCCTCATTCTCTCTCTCACACCAATTTATCATTGTTCTTTAACACAATTTCAAAATCCTTCCCTCGAAAGTATTACTGCTCTCGACAAATGTCAAATCAGTCAATTTAACTTTGTAGAAGAACATTTACTTTGAGAGCATGTTCATGTAATGCAATTTAACTGAGGTTAAGTAGAAATTCTTAAATAATGAATTTATTCAATTCCATTTGAATAAAAATAGTTTTATTTAAAAATAAGCTCACTGGGCATATATACAATATAATAATGATTTTACGAAAAAATATGTTTACAGAGCAACCAGTATATATATATATATATATATATATATATATATATATATATATATATATTTATATATTTATATATATATATATATATATATATATATATATATATATATTTATTTATTTTGGCATAAATACATGGGCGTTGCCAGGGGTCTGGTCATTTTATGTTAGTGTCATAAGGTATTCTACGTAATTAATTAAAAAAAAAATAGTTATTTATTATACAAGTGACGAAAGTAGATCATTTTACCACTCGAGTGAAGCGACTGTGGTAATTTCACGAGAGTTGTAAATTCTACTTTCGTCACGAGTGTAATATTAAATATTTTCTGTAATCGTGTAATACATGATCAGATCTAACCAGAATATGAACAAAATTAGGATGTTGTGAAGATTATGGTATGTTGTTGGTAGGTTATAAGCATGGTTGTGAAAGGTTATAAGCATAGTTATAAAACAACTAGTGATGATTTTGAAGTAGTGCAGTTATAAACAAGTGCAGGTTATAAACAAGGAAGGTAATTATTATTATATTTAAATTTTAAAATATATTGATTATTTCCACTAATAATTCATTCACATTTCAATTTATTTTGTTAAAATAAATTCTTACAATGTTAAGAAACATTTAAAAGCATTTAACTTCAAATTATTTTTTAATTTATACTTATTACTAATTATGAAGGCAATTCACTTTCTTCACTCTATTGCAAAATGTTTCACTTTCTTCACTCATTTCAGTTTAGTAATGTTACCATTATTCAACGATTACAGAAAAATGTTATTTATACAGGAGCACCCGCATCTTGGCGATTTGGCTCAATGTTTCACAATGTAAAATGAAAACAAAATTATAGAAAAACAACAAAAACTGAAACAACAAATAAAAAATTAAATACGACAAATAATCATTAAATGATAATAAAGACAATTAATAAACATAATATATAAATAAACATTAGATAAACAAACATTAATAAACATTAAACTAGTAATAAAGGCAACAATTTAAAATGGTTTTAATAAAAAAATGATGTTATTCCTATATACTAGTACATTAATTTACAATTCGACAATTTTGAGTACTCTTATAATATAAGTAATATGTAACAGTACATAAGCAATAGTTCCGGAAAATCAACAAAAACAAAACAACAATTAATGGTTAATAAACTAACAATAATATACTCTTAATAAAGTAAGATATATTATTTAGCTTTTCAATATTGTTGATATTTAGCATCAATTCCAATGAATGTTCGTACCTGTTTTTAACTATATATGATTGTAAATATTGTTTTCTGTGACTTACAAGTGCAGGGCGATGTAGCATAACATGCTTTAGGCTAATATAAATGTATTTTTTACACCAATTACATACACTCAACCGCAAAGAAAACCGGACACTTCATTTTTGTCGTATTAAAAGCTAATTTTCAGCAATTTTCTTTATGTGGGTATTCTAGTTATTACAGAGAATTTAGAGTCTAAGTCCATTGAACTAATCCCTTCAGGATTAGTAAACAATTAGATATAACTCAGATTAGATTTATTTGTCGTGAAGTTGATCTATTCTAAACTGTAAGTAGTTTTTCACACATTTAAACATCTTTAATTATTAACCAAGCATTTTCTTTAATTAATGTTTTATTTTTATTTCGGTCCAGAATAATGGGTCTTTCATACTTAGATGGAAGGCCGGAGCTTACGTTACATTGCCGAAACGCTTGGGGTAGCAAAGTCTACCATTCACTGTAATAAAAATGAAGAATAATTTTTTTTTTAAATGTGTTAATTTATCTTTTTATTTTTTTTATTTTGTATTTTTGTGTAAATAATCAATAAAAATTATTCACTTTTGGCAGATTTTGTTTAAATAACCTATAGATTAACCAATTATTTTAATTAAAAAGATTAATATACATATATATTAAGTATTTAACAAAATTATAAGACTAAATCTAAGTGTCCGGTTTTTTTTTTTTGCGGTTGAGTGTATTTCGTCTGATTAGATGATGTGGGATTTACCTGTATGGAATATTTTAATGTATTCGCTATTACAGACTCAACATCTATTTGCAAATATATTTTTTGTAGATGTATAAATGGCATATTAGCAATTCGTAATTATCATTTTTTTCTTTTAAATTTTGGAAAAGAACTAGCCATTTATTCTCTGAAAAGAAAGCGATTTTCGTTGCTGCAGCTCTCTTGGAAGACAGCTTATACGAGTATCTCCTCACATCAGCTATGCTAATGGTATACAATCTATGATATCTAAAACTGGATAATTACAGATGTATCTGGCCTATTAATAACATTTCCCTGCCACAGTAATTAATTATCTACTGACAGACATCTGACAGCTCCGTATTATTGCTCCGAATATGTAGGTAAAATAGATATAGCCTGAAAATAATACTTATCGAGACCAATGTCTCATTAGAGCTGGTTGATTTTATTTATGGGAAGTCCGCTATGGTGTTTGCTTTCATGACTCTATCAGAATTTAACAAAATTTAGAAAGTTTTACTGGTCATACATAGTGAAAACGAAGTACATTCAAAATTATTGTTGACCAAGTACATTTATATTACACTAGTAATCTTTTTATCAGATTTCCCATAACGGAAATCAGCTATTGAGATCGTACTCATGACCCAATTATCGAAATATTTCTTCAAATGTCCATCGACCCTACCTAGGAGATAACGAAAATGAGGTCCGTTCAAAATAATATATATATATATATATATATATATATATATATATATATATTTGTCTGTTACTGCTCTATGGTCCCCCTTTCCCTTATGGGAAATCAGCTATTGAGGTTGTGCTCATGTCGCGATTTACGAAATTTTTTTCAAATGCCCATTGATCCTCCCTAGTAGATACCGCTCTAGCGTTTGCAATTTTTGTGTTATCATTACCAAACTATATATATATATATATATATATATATATATATATATATAATATTTTTATGTAAAAAGAAAGATGAAGTTCGTTAACGGCGGAAATCAAACCAGGGGGGAGGGGGTGAAACTTCAAAATATCTACGTTATTTTACGTAAAATCGAACAATTGTATAAAATCAATCTTATTGTAAATTTAATTGTCTATAAATGGTAATATGAATATTAACCGAGATATTTGGAATTTTTAGTTTTTAGCCTTCAGCAAACGCCCACTTCTGCTCATCTCAACTCAAGCTATTATAACATGAACCTCTTTATTCTAAGCTTAATATCAAATATTGTTTTCATCAGACCTTTATTATGGGAGATAGAAACGACTTCGTTCTGCGATTACGGCATCAATTAAGAGTTTACCTTCTTGTCCCGAAAATGCTTATTTGATCTAAACCATACTCGACATTTAACTGTTTCAGTCGACACTTAAGGTCATATCTGTTATAATCAGAAATCGCAGCAGGGATAAGGGGGGATACAAAAATTTAAATTATCTCCGTTATTACGAGTCGTTCCTGCGCACCATAGTAGATGCACCATATTATGTTACAAACCACACCCTCCATAAAGATCTTAATATCCCATTTCTAAAGGACCTAATTCCCTTAAGATTCAGAAAATTCCACAGCAGGCTATCTAATCATCCTAATCCAGAAGTCCTAGCCCTTTCCAGTACCACTCATCCTTATTCCTCTCCACGGCGCCTCAAGAGACAATGGCCCAGAGATCTCCTATAGAAGTGTAAAGTGAAGTGATAGCAGTGGCTATTTTCTTATCAAGTGCCATTCCTCCTTAGCTCTTGACTTCCTTGCCAGGCAGGGGTAGGTTGCTCCTCTCATTGTGGTGAAGGGGTGTAGCTTCTGTCGAGAGTGATGGAGGACGATTGTATTGTTCATTCACATTACCAAATGCATTTCTATGCACACTGTAATATTCTTAATAAAATAAAAAAGAATTATTAATTATGAGTCGAATCGCAAAATGTTATAGAATCAATCTTGTTGAAATATTGATGCATTGCAATTGCTGTTCTATATATTTTTTGGTGACTGAAATATTAAGCGATTAATTCGTACTTCATGGTTGTCGGGCAGAATATGGGGTGAGTATGAATATAGCGACATACCAGCACATGGGAAATCTGCTTAGTTTACGCAGCCCCTGCGTGACGGAGTTTTAATTCTCTGATGTTTCAGATCAGAAACGTGTTGTGTTGGTTAACGTGTTGGCGAGAGTCGTCTTTCCTCTCTGTCCCACATAAACTTTACCACAATCACACGGTATCAATATATATATATATATATATATATATATATATATATATATATATAACATTTTTAATGGAAATCATTTTCGTCATCTACTAGACATGATCGATGGACATTTGAAGCAATTTTTCGTTAAGTCGGCGTCATCAGGACATCCTCCATAGAAAATGGGGATGAAATGGTTTAGACTTATTCAACTAGTGCTGTCACTCTAATAAACGCCCATTTCTTACTCATTTTTCTAGAACAAATCCTTGAAACCTCAGCTCAGTAGTATGTACTGGAGAGACGACCACATAGGAGGGAGGGGGTGATTCATGGAACAAATAGTTTTTAGTGAAATACATAAATTATTAAATGTAAGCTGAAATGTTTAGCGACTGGAAGGGCTTGGGAGATAAAAGGAATAGTCTACATTATAATGAGAAGAGTAGGGAGGTGGAGAGGCTCGATTCTGTTATGTGGGTATGATATAAGTGGCGGAGGGCGGGGTAGTGGTGGAACTGAGAGACTGGCGAGCCATACATAGCCGCTCGAGTAAAAACCTTTGATAAGAACCATTCCAAAGGTAGATAAATCTCCAAAGGCCCATTAGAGCAGTTTTTCTCTTTAAATACTTCCATATCAAGCAGTTAATAATGAGTTTTAGCAGCGGCGTCGACATTTTATTTATTTTTCCCCTTAGTTTTTTTGTTTTTCTGCGCCATTGTTTGGGGGATGCGAGATAATCCTTTCCTGCTACATTTTATGTCTATAGGTTTAGTAGGTATGACGAAGTTAGCATCAGTCCCCAAAAATGGATGGGTTACGGGATTTATGGGGGACTAGAGATGAGAGATTTCTGGTTCCCTTTCGCTATTCAACAAAAGGCCCGTCACGCAGGGCTGCTTAAACTAAGCAAACATTTTTCGTGCTGAAATGAGACACTGATCATCTCATCTCACCATCTACTTAATTACTCAGTTACATAAAGAAAGAAAACGGCGATTTTAAGTAGGGCTTTGCAAAGCGCTGAAAACACAATAAAACAAATAATTCACATAAGTAGAATACTTAGGCCTAAAAGCACATTAACTTCATCAAAGGTATGATAAAGAAAATAATTGGCTCTCAAACATGAACAAAAAATAAAGTCCGTCACGCAGGTGACAAATAAACTAAGTTTATTTCCCACGTGAATTTTAATAGCATATAAACTTACATACTGCTAACAAAATACCACCTTGAATATTAGATGAATAAATGCAAACGGTAATAAGACATCTTTCGCCTCCCGGCGGAAAGCGTCTCAAATGTAAACAAACAGGTCACCCAACGGCTTTGAGTTATGTAATATATCTAGTAATGTAATTTATAATGAATCAGAATAAATTTTTGAGATAAATCAAATTTTTGTAGTCCAAGAATTTAAGACGGGGGAGGGGTCACAAGAACATATTGCAAGTATCTCGTATAATAAAGGTCTCTGGATAACAATATTTGATACTTATGCTTCGAATAATGTGATTTATTATATAACAGAGTATTGTTTATGTAACACGAATAGAAGTGGGAGTTTGCTGAAGTATGAAACCCGGAAAATGCCAATATCTCGGTTAATATTCAAGATAGGGAATAAATGTATTTAACAATATTTATAGTGCATTTAATGTGCAATAAGATTCATTCTATACACTTTTTCTATCCGACTTATAGTAACGGAGATATTTCGAATTTTCAATACCCCCCCTTTCAACCCCCCCCTCCCCCTGGTCTGACTTCAGCCATTAACGAACTTGATCTTTCGTTTTAAACAAAGCGACTAAATATCGAGCCTGCTAACGATCAAAGAAAAATTGCGACCGCGAGAGCGGTAACAGACAACTATATATATAGTTTTAAACGGGCATCATTTTCGTCATCTACTGGGTAGGATCGATGGACATTTGAAGAATATTTTCGAAAATTGCGTCACGAGTACGACCTCAATAGTTGATTTCCCTTGAGGGAAATCTACTAAAAAACCGCCACGCAGGATTTTTGTAAACTAAGCAGTTAATAAAAATGCTGGAATTACACACGATGCCGTCAGATTGAGTCATACAATCACAGATAATGTCATATTGGCATTGTAATTTGTATTTCGCCTTTTATAAGAGGTCCAATCTAAGCAAGACTAAATATGATGTTAGCAGTAAGTTTTTATGTGTTGTATGAAGTTTATGAAAGTGGGTTTGTCTGGCCACATATTAATTATTGAAAATTGTTAGATATAAGTATAAATAAGTAAGACACGAATATATATATACATATACTAGCCAAGGTCCCCGCTTTGCGCGTGAAATCATTTGAGGATGACTGATGTTGGTATTTTTTTTTGGGCTTTACTTTGTACAATATTTTTACATTTTCCCGTCTCAATGCTTAGGATTTACATCCGAGTACCCGGCGTGCTGGGGAGATGTTAATAATAAAAGTATTTTTATATAGGTAAAAGGTAATTTAACTGAGGTTAAGTAGAAATTCTTAAATAATGAATTTATTCAATTCCATTTGAATAAAAATAGTTTTATTTAAAAATAAGCTCACTGGGCATATATACAATATAATAATGATTTTACGAAAAAATATGTTTACAGAGCAACCAGTATATATATATATATATATATATATATATATATATATATATATATATATATATATATATAGTAGCTCAGATACCCGGCTTCGCCCGGGAATTCATTTGAAGCTGGATGGCGATTGTATTTTATTGGCAAGGCTTTACTTTGCACAATATTTTGACATTTACCCTTCCCAGTGTTTAGCGTTTATACTCGTCGTTGCTGTGGATTTGTTAATAATAAAATTATTTTTTTATGTAAGACTTCACTGTCCTCCATATTGTCATATTTCCCGTTGCCTGTGCATTATGCATAGATTTAAATTATTAAGGACAAAATATTATAATAATATTATAATTTGAATTAATTTTTCCAGGTGAGGTACTTGGTAGTTCATATTGAAAAGAATTGTTGAGAAAATTTCAATAAAACAAAATAAACAACTTTTGTTAAGTGCATATTTGCCGAAACCCCAATAGGTAACGAAATATCACTATTTTTAATTTCAGGCCTCCCTTATAACCCCCACTCTTGCTCGTCCCTAGAAATGTTAGTATGGCTTATTCTAAAGAAGGCGTTAGTACTAATACACATACCGAGTTTGGTTTAGTTCGGTTGAGTTTTTTGTGCCAAATAAAATTGTTGACTCCCGCTATAATTTTTAGCGTATAACGCATTTATACTTCGGTATTCGACGAGAGTTTACATAACAAAAGTTACTCTAAATAACAAAATAAACAACTTTTGTTATGTGCTTAATTGCCGAAAAAACCAATAGGAAACGAAATATCGCTATTTTTAATTTCAGGCCTCCCTTATAACCCCCACTCCTGTTCGTCTCAGAGAATATTAGTATAGCCTAAAGTCTAAGTTGGGCCAAAATTGTTGACTTCCGTAGTAGTTTTTAGCGTATAACTCATTTATACTTCTGTATTCGGCAAAAGTGTATATAACAAAAGTTACTCTAAATAACAAAATAACCAATTTTTATCATGTACATATTTGCAGAAAAACCAATGGAAAACGAAATACCGCTATTTTTAATTTCAGGCCTCCCTTACAACCCCCACTCCTCCCCGTCACTAGAAATGTTGGTATGGCTTATTCTAAAGAAGGCGTTAGTTTTATTACACATACCGAGTTTTATTTAATTCAGTCGAGTCTTTTGTGCCAAATAAAATTGTTGACACCCGCTATAATGTTTAGCGTATAACGCATTTATACTTCGGTATTCGACGAGAGTTTACATAACAAAAGTTACTCTAAATAACAAAATAAACAACTTTTGTTATGTGCATATTTGCCGAAAAACCAATAGGAAACGAAATATCGCTATTTTTAATTTCAGGCCTCCCTTATAACCCCCACTCCTGTTCGTCTCAGAGAATATTAGTATAGCCTAAAGTCTAAGTTGGGCTAGTAGTAATATACATACCAAGTTTCATAAAATTCGGTTCAGCTGTTTATGAGTGAAAAGGTAAAAAACAAACAAACAATTTTATATATATATATATATATATATATATATATATATATATATATATATATATATATATATACGCGTTAGATATATTTATATAACAAATATATAAATAAATAAAAAAGTGTTGGTCACATATATCTATATATTGTTGTATCATTATAAATTCTTAGAAATATAAGAATGAGTATGAAAGAAGACGGTAGGATTAAAAAAAATAAATAAATAAAATCTATAGTAAACTGATGCATCGACAGTTAAGCACATTGCCTACATTTGTTAAAACATAATCATATATGAAATGATGACACTAATACGCCAGAAAATTAAGAGTGAGTTACGCCAAAATATATAATAAAAATGACGGTTCAATTATACGATGGTGTTGAATAAAATGAAGGGCATAATAAACACGCTGTCGATTGCCCAAATAAAACCTAATCCTAATCCTGTAAGCAAGACTTGAAACTATACCATCTTGAATATAAGAAGTGGGAGTTTACACAATTTCAGCAACTTAAAAATCTATGCAACGCCATTAACACTTTATAATTTAGAGAGAGTCTATAGAATATAAAATGTAGTTCAGTACATTTGTCTATACAAATTATAATAACGGAGAAATTTGAAGTAGTATAGTTGTTTTTCTTTGAAACCCACTGATCGTGGTACAAATGTAAAATTGATGGACATCTCACGAATTTTTGAATAATTTCATCGTCAGTACAACCTTGAAATTAGATGTCTCTTAAAGGAAATCTGCTGGAAGAAGGCCTGATGAAGAGATAAAGTATCTACATGGTCTTCCATTAGATGAGGAAGCAGGTCAGTTAGAGCAGTAAGCAGAAAGACCAATACTATTTGTTGGCTCTGCGCCCAGTCATGAGGTAGTATGGAATCGTTTTTCTCGGGAGATTTGTTTATGCTTTATGCAACTTCTTGAAGAAGCTTTTCACTTTGGGCATCAAGCACAGCACAGGCAAAAGGAAGTTTCCAGTCTACAGATTTAAAATCACCGAATAATATTAGGAAAGTAATTTCAAAATAAAAAATAATATGTATACATAGCTTTGAGAAACGACTAGCTGTAGCAGTTTTTGCAAAAACTGGGAGATTGACATGCGGTTACTGCTAAAACGGAGAAGAAGATATTCACATTCTGAGTAGCTAATGTTTCAAACTAATTATTTCCAATTCAGCACAGGTGCCCTAAGACGAACCCATCAGTCATATATATATATATATATATATATATATATATATATATAAACTAGCGGACCAGACGTTCTCCTGTATGATATTTCAAGCGCTTAGGATATTAAATTTAATAATATTATGTTTAAAACAAAAGCTACTTTTAATAACACAAAAAAAAACTTTTGTTATGTGCCTAAAAACGAATAGAAAATGAAATATCGCGAATTTTTTATTGAGGTCTCCCTTATAACCCCCACTCCCGTCCGAACCTAAAAAATTTAATATAGCTTATAATCATGGAAGAATAAATGCTAATTTACATATAGAGTATTGTTAAGTTCAATCGTTAGTGCCCAATAAAATTGTTGGCTCCCACTTTAATTTTTTAGTGTATATCTCGTTTATACTTTGTTATACGACAAGAGTCAATATAACAAAAGTTACTCTAAATAACAAAATAAACAACTTTTATCCTGTGTATATTTGCCGAAAAAAATAATAGGATACGAAATATCGCTATTTTTAATTTTAGGCCTCCCTTACAACCACCACTCCTGCTCTATCTTCCGGGCTGATTTGTGAATCTTAACCATCCAGGGCGTCAGTCAAAAGCATACAAAAAAAATTCATTCAAATCGATCCAGCCGTTTAGGAGGAGTTCAGTGACATACACACGTACAGTAGAGTTATATATATATATGTTTATACTAGCTAAGGTAAGGGAAATTATTACAGGCTGAATGTTTAGGATTCATACCTGAATATATAGTAACTAAAGCGAACTTAAAGAATATTTTAGTCTTGAAGAATAAAAAAAAAAAAAAATGATTTCCTGATCAATCGCTCTGCATTTTTCAAAATATCGTGGACAATATAAATCATAATCATTCATTCATCATTATTAAGTACCATTACTGAGGTAGCTTTGAAATATTTAGACTGAATAATGAGTTTTAATATTATGCATTGCTAGGTTATAATAATTTCTATCTATCTACATTTCCTTTCTGTGTATTTACTTTTATTAAATTGTACAGCATTCTGGGAACAAGGTCAATCAATTTACTGCTGCTAAGTCTGTCTGTGTAAACGTTAAGCGGTTCCCATTCAATCCCAATTCGTTGTTCAAGATATTATGGATCTTGAATTTCATAATAGTGGATAGCATTGTTTTAGTTATAATTTATGCAATATTAACATTTTCTATTACCAAAAGTGATCCCAAGCACAACTACTATGTATTTTTTCCCTTTTTTTTTTAGTTTTCAAATAATATTATTGTATTTATTGCTTACAAGGATTTTCCTTATAGCAAGGAGTAGGCCTTATATAATGAGGTTAGTTTTTCTATGTTAGTAACTAGATGATAAATGTCCTCATTCATATTTAAATTACACAATGTGCAAATTTCTTTTGAGTTAATATTATATTATACATTTTTCATTGAAAACTTTATACAATAGTTGCTTGACGTTCTTAGCTGTGCAATGGTTTTTACAATTTGGAATGGCCTCAGAATTTCCTGAGGTGAACCGGTAGTTATAAAAATTGCACTATAATTTTGAAATTTGGAATTTTTCAAGGTCTACAGAAAGTAAACATTTATAGCTCTTTTAATTTGCAATATGATTGATTTTATGCAAATGTTCGATCCGATGTACAGTAACTGAGATATTTTGAATTTTCGAAAATCCTCCCCTCTAAACCCCCCCCCTCCCCCTCCCACTGATCAGATTTCAGCCGTTACCGAACTTGATCTCTATTTTTACATAAAATGTTTAAATATGGAGATGGTTATGATCAAGGAAAAATTGCGACCGCTAGACCGTTAACAGACAAATATATGTATAATTTTGAACGGACCTCATTTTTCGTCATCTCCTTCATAGGATCGATGGACATTTGAAGAAAATTTTCGAAAATCGCGTATGAGTACGACCACAATACCTGATTTCCTTCCCTCAAGGGAAATCTGCTAAAAAATAAACTTTTACGCAAAGAAGAATATTATGTACTGACCTTTGAAACAAATGAAGAAGACATTATTTAATAATTTCTTATTATAACTGAATTATGTTATAGCATTAGTTATTGACTCAGTCTGTTAAGAGGTTTTCTGAGAAGTCCATTGGATTTGTCTGGGCAGGTTCTAAGAATATGTACTAGAAAAAGAAAGAGGGATCTTTCCAAGACATTACTTGGTCGTGAACTTCTGTATATAGCTTCAATACCGAAAACCCATTCAACTCCTCAAGAGTTGTGTGTACTGAAGATAACATCCTGGACTATAAGCCGATTAAACCTGTCCGTCCAACTATCAATATACGATCCTGCTTATAAACAGAACAGTTTCAGTCTTATTCCAGACCGTCGATAAACTTTGTTAGCTCACAGTTAGAGTATGAGAAAACACCTTCCGTTTCACTACTCGTAGTTCTGTCAGTCCAAGAGGGAGAACTACATTAATATTTTATCTGCCCTAGTTGATAAGTGTTTATTGGAAAAAAACGTTTACCACTCACGGATAGTGTAATTCTCACGTGTTGGGGTGGAATGCAATAGAGGTCATTTCAAGTTCTATTCTCTTAGATATATTAAAACCCAATGTAAACAAGATCGGAATAACAATAGTTGCAGTATACAGAAGGCATTCGAGTTTCAAAAAAAATATTTAAAAAATATAAGAACACTTATTAGACATTACTTCCTTAACTAAACTACTTTCTTTTTTTTCTCTCCTCATATTAACCCTATCAGGAGTTATTTTTTTCAATACATGTTCTATTGCCACATGGCATATGTATGATTATGTTAAAATACATTTTTATCTTACAATATATATATATATACGTTAATCAACTATCTACTCAAATATTATATAAAAGAAATAATAATAATAAATTAAATATTAAAATAAGTAAGATAATTACAAATAAAATTAATAAAAAAGCCACCTGGCCCTGTTATGAATTTACCCACCTTAGAATGCTATTCCTACTCGGTATTTCACCATGGCGTCCGATATGAAAATAACGCCTGAAATATCGTTGAGTTTCAACTACTGCTTCACCACTTTTTATAAATGTGCCCTATACAAACACGCGATAATCTTTCGTCGACAGCGGCATAATGGCGACTGAATAGCAGGCGGTGGGGAGTCGAGTGACCTTGACGGCGCGTTTCCCCCTCCACCAGCCGCCAAGCACTGCGCGATTCAAAATCGTCCGTTTGCCGTGGACCACCCTCTATTAGATCACTACTTTGTCATTCCAGTATGTGGGAAATGTGCTTACTTTACTGCGAGACGAACTTTTTTTTACATATTCCCTTATCTCCTACTTCTTGTCCTTTTTCGCCATTAGCAAACTTGAAGGCAAACGATTAAACAATTGTTCGACTCTCTACGGTTTGACGTAATCGCCTCGGCAATATAGTCGAATCATGTTACAATACATGTCAAACTCCTGAAGAGGCGCCATACAGGACGTCAAACATGTTGAGTGGGAAATAAGTGGAAGATATTTCATTTGGTTTTCATCTATTGACCTTTCGCCATTTTTCCTTTAACGCAAGTGGGATTAAGGTCATATTTCGACGACAATTAAGTGATGTAAAAGTGGAAATGTAAACAATTCCAAAACGTCATCTTCTGGTCTTCTGGCGTCATATAACCTTTTAATTTAATACCATTTATTTTTGTTAATACATAGCTCTGGGTCTCGATGGCATAAATCGTGTGCAATATTTACACTATCTAAGAAGATCAATTTTAATTCTTTGGAATCCTACCTTTCCATTTACCTCTGTCAATTAATCTTGAATAGAATCGTCTTAGCTGTGAATGGCAGACAACATATTAGGTTATTATGACAACCTCTCTTCATTCTATGTTTTCCTTCAATCAAAATATGTCAAATCACCCGACAAATTGCGTTTCCTGGAGTATTGAAGATCGTACCCAGAAGATAACAAATTGTGTGTGTGTGTGTGTCTGGTAACGCTCTAGCGGTCTCAATTTTTGTCTGATCGTTACCAAACTCGACATTTAAACGTTTCATGTAAAAACGAAGATTAAATTTGTTAACGGCTTAAATCGGTATAGAAGCAATCTTATATCAAATGTAATGTTCTATAAATATTCTTTTTTTCAATATTTTGTTTATTAACCAAGATATTGCAATGTTTTTTGGTCTTCAGTAAACCCCCACTCCTACTCATTTCATATTTACAATAAGCTGTTATATTATGAGGCATTTTATTTGAAGCCTAAATACCAAATATTGTTCTCATTGAACTTTCACGATTTGATATAAATGCAAATACGTGACGCACGTGGGAAATCTGTTTAGTTAATGCAGCCCCTGCGCGACGGACTAAAATGTGGTTCATTCAAAATTATATGTGTGTGTGTGTGTGTTTGTAAGTCCCCGTTCTAGCGCTCGTAATTTTCGTTTTATCTTGGCCAAATTCAATATTTTTACGTTTTATGTAAAAAAAAAAAAAAATATATATATCAAGTTCGTTAGTGGCTTACTACGAGAGATTTCGAGAATAGATTGGAAATTGGCATCATCAGAACGTCGTCATATACCTGCTCGTGGAAAATCTCCTTAGTTTACCCAGCCCCTGTGCATGGAGGAATTTTCATGTTTAAATTTTTGAAACTAGAAACATTTGAAAAATTATATATTATAATATTTTCAGAAATATTGTGGAGAATATTTCAAAAATTATTCATAAAATAGAATATTTTTTTAAAACAAAAACGTTCCCCATGAGCATTTTTATTTATCCTCTAAAAACTGAGACGAACCCAGCTCTTGTTGACTCAAGTTCTGTTGCTAGAATATTACCACTTACATCCACGCAGTTAAGAGCTCATGTAAATTGTTGAGTAACCGTCAACTTTGTAATTTAAATGCTTTATCCCTAACAAGAGAATATGTAAATTTGTGAGTCTGTGTAAAAGGTAAGAGAAATGAAGCTGAATAACTTTGCTTACCCATGGGGGTCAGCGGGAAGGGTTCCCCTTGAGACATGATGAACTGTTAACAGAGGCCCAGCAAATTTGGACGAGACACTAAAAAGAAGGATTTCATCGTCTTCCTTGAGTGTCTCCTTAAACAGTATACAACTGATTAAGACTCTGAAATGGGAGATGAACCTCCGGAGGGCGTAATACATACAATTCATCATACTACAAAACAGAGAAGCTACCTAAAATTAAATAACAATATAACTCAAATTTACACGACACGGGTGTACTAAGTATTGTTTATAGGTAGGCAACAAGAAATGTAAACTTAAAAATAATATTGTGTATACATAAGGAAGTTTTCCATACAGTTTATGAAACACGTCCAGACAAAATATAAAAAGTCCGTCACGCATGGGCTGCGTTAACTAAGCAGATTTCCCACGTGCGTAACTTATTTGAATTTACCTCAAAACGTAAAAGTTCAATGAGACACAATATTTGGTATTTAGGCTTAAAATAATGTGCTTCATAATATAACACCTTAGTGTTAATATGACATGAGTAGGAGTGGGGTCTTTACTGTAGGCCGAAAACTAAATAATGCGAATAACTCGGTTAATATTCAAGATAGTGAATAAATGCACTTAACAACATTTAACTATTAAACGCTATAAATTACTAGAAAATTCGAAATTATTTTTGTTTTGAAGAAGTAATTTTATTAAAGTAATGTTGATAACACTCAAGCAGGGGAGGAAGTTGTCGGGAGGCTAACACAGTTAATCGTGTTAACTTATTTCCTGTGAAATGTTGTTTTTGCTTTTGCTATCTACTCACATTTACTATTATGTATATAAGTAACCTCGATTTGGTTTTTGACAGGAAATATGTACACTGATGTACATGTATTTATATGTATAATATAATATTTATTCATAATAAATTCTATCCATGATTATGATTCAAATTATTCACGGTGTGTCAAACAGTGGAGAGTGATTTATGTTCATTTATTCTTCAAAACAAAAATTTCTAATCTATGAGTCCCCTGCCTGACCCTCACGGGAAAACAATGTGCCCAGAAGGGAAGAGTAGTTGTAAACATTGAAGCCTTGACAAAAAAAAAATACCATCATCACTTAGCCTTAAATGATTTCCTGATTGAAGCCGGGTACCTTAGCTAATATATATAATTTTGAACGAACTTCATTTTCGTCATCTACTAGGTAGGATCGATGGACATTTGAAGAAATGTTTTGAACATGAGCACAACCTCAATAAGCCCCCAATCTCCCTTAAGGGAATTCAGCTATAATAGCTTTAACTGGTATCTTTAGTGACTAATGTTAACTGGTAAAGTGAATTTCCTTATCATCTCCGCTAATAATTACAATTGTTAACAGGGCCTCATTAAGATATATTTAAACTACAATATGTATAAAGGTGTTTTTTAATATAATGGTTCTTTTTGGAGATAATTAATACCTATTCTGAAATTGTGGTTTATTTCTGTCAGATAAAAGGGGGCTCAGGTCGGCCGTGCGAGTTAAGGCGTTGCTCTTAATCGCGTGGTAGACCTAGAGTGGCGGGTTCGATTCCCGCCCTGAGCAGTAGAAATTTATTTAGTGACGGACTCATTACATAAACTCCTTAAGCCCACCCTGACTAGAAAAGGGTGGTAACCTGTAGACAACCCGTCCCGATTAACCATAGTAGCATAAAGTGGACGTAAATTATAATAAACAAACAAACGGTCAGAAAAAAAGAAAGAAAAAAGAGTCATATTTATATAATCGTTTTAAAATTTGATTTTCTATGAGAATCTTTCATTAATTATATGCATTTCCATTGGTAATTCCATAGTTATATGCACTGGAGAAGAACTGGAAGATTTTCATGTGAAAAATTCACTTCAGCTCCAAAAGAAACTCCATTCCCTACAATTATGACCCATCAAGTTTGACTTCCAAAATATTGAAAATCTTTTAAACAAAAAGGGTGGGCAGGGGGGGGGAAATCCTTTGTGTGGGTGTGTGTGTGTTGGTCCTTGGAGATTTATCCTAATTGGCCGTCCATTAACATTTAGTGATAGAGGTTATTACATTGAGAGTGATGCCTACAAGTGCAAAGAGAATGTATAGAATTCGAGTTAAGAGCGAAGGGCCTGGGACTAGTTGTTTCGTGCAGAGTGACGGGCCTCATTATGCCAGCCAGCTCCGGCTTACCTGCTTGTGAGCACTGTCAGAAGCCAGGCTTAACTGCAGACGGAATCTAGTAGACTAAAGTACTTAGTCATCTTAACGCGATTGCCAGAGTATTCCACTCACCACACACCTAGTACACAGTACCTCTCGGGAGCGACTAAGTGAAAAAAAAAAGTCCGTCACGCAGGGACTGCGTAAACAAAGCAGATTCCCCACGCGAAGGTTTACAATAGATAAATATACATAAGGGCAACACTACCGAGAATGTTAAGTGAATAAATACAAACGGTAATGAGAAATCTTTCAGTCAGTTTACAATACAAGCTAGTAATATCTACCACGGAAAGCGGCTGAATTCTAAACAAACAGGCCACCTAACCTCGTAGCACTGAATAGATAGATAGACCGGAAAGACAACCATATATCTGAATATAACATGTTAATTTTATTGAAAACAATTTACTAAAGTTAGTGCTCTAATTTGTAATGAATCAGAATCAGTTTCATCTCAATCACTCAAATTTTAGTAATCCAAGAACAAAACAGGGGGGGGGGTCAACGGGACGTATTTTCATATATCTCACAAAGTAAAAGTTAAATGAAAACAATACATGGTATTTAACCTTGTAATTAAGTGGTTAATGATATAACAGCTTAGTGTTAATATGGCATGAGTAGAAGTGGGGGTTTGCTGAAAGTTCAAAACTGAAAAATGCAAATATCTCCGTTAATATTCAAGATAGACAATAAATGTAACAATATTTATAGTACATTTACTGTGCAATAAAATTCGTTTTTTACAATTTTTCACTCCGACGTACAGTAACGGAGATATTAAGGTGACCGCTAGAGCGTTTACAGACAAATATCTATATCTATATATATATATATATATATATATATATATATATATATATATATATATATATATATATAATTTTGAACGGACCTCATTTTCGCCATCTCCAGGGTTGGATCGGTGGACATTTGAAGAAATTTTTCGAAAATCGCGTCATGAGGGAAATCTGCTAAAACGTAAAGCAGGAACTGCGTAAACTGAGCAGATTTCCCCAGTGTTGTACTGATAATTTCATCCGGCCTATGGGCACAGAGATTATATTGTAAGCCGAGCATGAGATGTTTGTTTAGTGGCTTTCTCACTGAAATTGAACGTGATGATTAGAAATAGGGGTCTTCCTGGAGGCTGAAAACCACAGATGTCCGTCACGCAGGGGCTGCGTTAACTAAGCAGATTTTCCACGTATATTCTTAAATGTCTAAATGAACTTTTGGTGGGTTAATATTTAAAGATAGTAGAGGCATAAGGGCTGGGAGGCTATAAATGAAGAAAGTTCGATGTCCAGTTTCAGCCGCCTTGTTGGAACACCCATTTGAATGTTAATAATTAAGACTTGAAGAGGCATTGTAGGGGGGATTCAAAACTTTCACAGTGAATAATTAACTGGTTTAAAAGTTTTGGAGTTTTATCATTTAGCCTCTCACCTCTTTTATTCGTTGAAGCTCTCCTTTCTTTATTCGATTACATCCTAAGGCACATGCATTTTCTTACATTAATACACCCTATTCCTAATTGTACAACCAGCATTATTTACTGGTGTTTATCACGTAAATCCCAATCTTCCGAATTACAGAAGATATTTGATATTTTAAAATACTAATTTCAATTTCAGGATTTCTGTAGATTTTCTTTACAGAAAATAATCTGTTTATTTAATCATCTGCCCATTTAATTCAAGGTCATTTTATGACGTCGAACATCAAAACCTTCGTTAAATGTCAACCGACACTAGTCTACTGTTGAAAGATTTATATGATCGATACTGCACTTCATAAATAAATATTTCACCTATAAGTATAGGGTATGTTCGTTAGTGGCCATAATCATTTCTGAATGGTAGGTATTTAAAGCAGTGTGTGTAAACAAAGCTTATTTCTCATCTACTTGAAAGGGACAGTGATTAATATCTTCTCTGTGCAATATCATTACAAATGAAAAATTAAGCTTTCTAAATGTCTAATAAGAATCCAATGCAAACAAGATTAGATATTGTGCTTAGCTGTCATAAGAAGGAGTGGGGCTTTACTGGAGCGTAAAATGAAGATATAGAAATAAATTGTGTAATATCCGTGTTACATCAAAATGTAAAGAAAAAGTCCGTCACGCAGGGGCTGCGTAAAATAAGCAGATTTCCCACTTGAAGTTTAGTAATAGATAAATCTACATACTGGTAACACAACACCACCGTGAATATTAAGTGAATAAATACAAACAATAATGAGAAATGGTTCAGTCAACTTCAATAACCTGCCGACGGGCAGCAATTGAAATGTAAACAAACAGGTCTGCCAGCCTCACACCAGAAAGAAACACAATTAATGATATATATCAGAATAAAACATATTAATTTTATTGAAAACTATTTAGTATATCTAGTACTGTAATCAAGAATGAGTCAGGATAATTGTTATCTCAATCAATCAAATGTTAGTAGTCCAAGCCCTGAAGAGTGGAGGGGGGAGGTCACCAGGACATATTTGCATGTATCTCGCATAATAAAGATTTCTTGAATACAATATTTGGTATTTAAACTTCGAATAATGTAGTTTATTAGATAATAGATTATTGTTTATGTATCATGAGTAGAAGTGGGGGTTTGCTGAAGACTGTAAACTGAAAAATGCAAATATCTCGGTTAATATTCAAGATAGACAATAAATGTATATAACAATAATTATAGTACATTTAAATAAAAGTTTATAATAGTTGAAAATAATTTGTTGTAGAATGCGGCTATTCCCTCTAAATCATCATTGACTAGTCCTGAGAATGAGTTATATATCCATTTCAGCAGTATTCCCTTATAAGAAATCAGCTATTGCGGTTGTAGCTGACAAACATTTCTTCAAATGTCAATCGATCATACTCAGGAAATGACGAAAAAGCTATATCCTCTCAAAACTAGTATATATATACTAGGTAAAGCACCAGGATTCGCTCGGGATATGCTAATAATAAAGGTATTTGCTATGTGAGGCTTCACTTTCCACTAGATTTTTATAATTCCGATCTCCTGTGGATGTTGTTTTTAGCAGATTTCCCTTAAGGGAAATAAACTGTTGAGGTCGTACTTTGACGCGACTTTCGAAAAATGCCCTCAAATGTCTATCGATCCTACCTACCAGATGACGAAAATGAGGTCTGTTCAATTATTTTTATATATATATATATATATATATATATATATATATATATATATATATATATATATACATACATATATACAGGGTGCCCAAACTTCCCGTGATATCCCCCCCCCCTCCCATAAATTCTCCAATTATTTTAATACATGGCCTGAGAGTGTGCCCCTGAAGAATCCTTTCAGTCCATATTCAACCTCCTAATCTTCTCCAGCGACCATAACTTTGGAATTTCAAATGTAATGACCATCTTTTTATGGAGGATTCTTGTTAAATATCGAATTTTAAAACGAGTTTCTATCGTTGAATCTTTCAATTTAACGCATCCTTTAGCCGTAAAATGCACAAAACATTATTTCAGAAACGGCACATTTTATTGAAAAATGCTGCGGCATAAAAGTTGTAGTCAACCAGGTTATCTTTGGAACAAGTCTACGGGGAAAGGATTGGATTCTGAAATTTAGAAAAAAAAAGTTAATTAAAAAACGAAATAACGCCTAAATGCTTGAATTAATCATAAAAATGTTTACTTCAAAAATAATCAACATAACAAAAATCTGGGAAACAGGTCTCAATAACACGAAGTCTTCCCACCAATTTATTTATTCACGCTCTAGGCCTTTCGGCACTAACGTGCCATCATCAGGTGCTTCCACTGTATAATTGACGTTAACGCCACGGCTTTGGGGCCTCTACTCAAAGTAGTGCAACAAGGCCTTGTGCGTGAATAAATAAATTGGTAGGAAGATTTCGTCTTATTGAGACCTGTTTCCCAGATCTGCACTCCCACATCCAGCAACATACTAATTATATCAAAAATCGTTCTTAGAATTAATTTATTTTTAACTAATAACCTAGTAATTATATGTAAAAGGAATGCATTTTCCCACCTGGATAGCTTAATGTAGAAAAAAAGAAACCAGTTTTTCTATGTGCGCGCGTGTGTCTGGAAGAGTTCTGCGTGTAAATTTACAAAAACAAATGTTCAAAGCAATTATATTTTATTATGCAGCAACATATAAAAATATAAATAAATCAATTTAAGCACCAAATGCGTCTGAACTAGAAAACACTGTGAATTAGAGCAGTGAGCACTGAATCGTGTAGAATGAGGCAGAGTTAAAACCACAGTGCTGCTGTGAAATGTAACTTTTAACCGTTGACAGGAATGCTAGTGGTTGGCAGAATGGGATTCATGGAATAACCGTTTCATCTTTTCATGGTATTTAACTGTTATTTAAAAGGATTCATTCATTTAAAGAGTAATTAGAGACTGACAGGACCGTTTATTAGGTTTTGCTCTCATCATGTTCCTTGATAGATACCAGTTAAGGCATGTTGTCAATTTTCCTCTATTAGCAGATTTCTCTTAAGGGAAGTCAGCTATAGAGGTCGTACTCATGACGCAATTTTCGAAATTTTTCGTCAAATGTCCATCGATCCTACCTAGGAAATGACGAAAATGAGGTCCCTTCAAAATTGTATATATATACATATATGTGTGTGTGTGTGTGTGTGTGTGTGTGTGCGTGCGTGTGTGTGTGAGTGTGTGTCTGTTAGCGCTAGCGGACGCAATTATTGTTTGATCGTTACCAAACTCGATATTTAGTCCCATTATATAAAATGAAAGATAAAATTCGTAAACGGCTGAAATCGGAACAGAGGGGGTTTAGAGGGGGCGAATTTTTAAAATTTGAAATATTTCCGTTACTAAGGCGGATCGAAAAATAGTATAAAATAAATCGTATTGCAAATTAAATGTACTATTAATACTTTTATATGCATATATTCTCTATCTTGAATATTAACCGGGGTATTTGCATTTTTCAGTTTACAGCCTTCAGTAAACCCCCACTTGTACTCATGTTACATAAACAATACTCTGTTATACAATAAACCACATCATTCGAAGCTTAAATACCAACTTTAATATACGAGATACATGCAAATATGTTCTTGTAACCCCCCCCCCCCCGTCTTGAATTCTTGGACTACTAAAATTTTATTGATTGAGATAAAAATTATTCCGATTCATTATAAATTACAGTACTAGTTAGTAAATAGTTTTCACTAAAATTAATATTTTATATTCTGATATGTTTCAGTTATTATTTTTCTTTTAGGTGAGCCGTTGGCAGGCCTGTTTGTTTACATTTCAGACACTTCCCGCCGGGTGGGAAAATATTTCTTATTACCGTGTGTGTTTATTCACTTAATATTCACGGTGGTGTTGTGTTAGCAGTATGTGGGTTTATCTATTATTAAACTTTACAAGGGAAATCTGCTTAGTTGTCGCAGCTCTGTGGGACGGACTTTCTTATGGTTAACTTGTATTTCTTTGATCGTGGTTGTCTGTAGCCTTACAAGATTGGAAGGAACTATAAATATTATAGTTTCTCTAGGAGATCTGTCCCATTCGTAGACATTTTTTTTTTTTTACATTTTGGAGTGTGTATTCATCATTAGGTTAATCATATGAATTGAGGTTTCAGTGGGCTTTTTATTATTTAGTAGCCTTGAAATGCATTAATTATTGTATGTATATATATATGTAAATGCCTGTTATGGTGGTAGTGTTTGATGTCAATCCAGGTAACTCAAAATATCTTTTTTCTATATTTGTTGCTGCTTCCAACAAAAATCATTTAACGTAGAATACGAAGGGATTCGAAGGAAAACCAACAGAGACACATATTTTTACAAATACTAGTTAAATAGTTCGAAATGTTGATTATTTGATTATGCATAGTGAGATATGCTTGTAGTCTTGCAGTACATGACAGAGCTAAGACTTTTAACACCGTAATTTTGCTATTCCCGTTGAGTAACCAGACATATTTAATTAATAAGTTATGCATTGGGGGCTCGGGTTGGCAGTGCGGGTTAGGGCGTTGGTCTTAATCTCCCATGGCAGACCTAGAGTGGGGTTCGAATCCCGCCTTGGGCAGTGGAAATATATTTAATGACGGCCTCATTAAATGAACTCCTTAGGCCCACCCTGGCGAGAATAGGATGGTAACCTGTAGATAGTCCGCCCCGATTAGCCTAGTTACATAAAGTGGACGTAAAATAATAAAAAAATAAGTTATGGACTTATATATATATACACTCAACCGCAAAAAAAACCGGTCACTTCATTTTTGTCGTATTAAAAGCTAATTTTCAGCAATTTTCTTTATGTGGGTATTCTAGTTATTACAGAGAATTTAGAGTCTAAGTCCATTGAACTAATCCCTTTAGGATTAGTAAACAATTAGATAAAACTCAGATTAGATTTATTTGTCGTGAAGTTGATCTATTCTAAACTGTAAGTAGTTTTTCGCACATTTAAACATCTTTAATTATTAACCAAGCATTTTCTTTAATTAATGTTTTATTTTTATTTCGGTCCAGAATAATGGGTCTTTCAAACTTAGGTGGAAGGCCGGAGCTTACGTTACATTGCCGAAACGCTTGGGGTAGCGAAGTCTACCATTCACTGTAATAAAAATGAAGAATAATTTTTTTTTTTTAAATGTGTTAATTTTTATTTTTTTTTTTTTTTTTTTTGTATTTTTGTATAAATAATCAATAAAAATTATTCACTTTTGGCAGATTTTGTTTTTGTAAATTGGATGGACATTTGAGGAAATGTTTTCGAAAATATCCTCATTCAATGGTTTATTAACGGCTGAATTCAATAATTTTCATACCAGCTCATGGGAAATCTGCTTAGCTTAGCCCCTGCGTAACAGACTTGTTTTAATTGCAATCATCGCTTTTTATATTGCAGCATTTTCATTGATGTTGAATTGATTTTAAGGGAATTGAATTTTTTAATTGATGCGAATGCAACTCGAAATGCTAACGTTTAGAAGGAGATATAAGGTATATGCGTATACTTAATGACCATATGCGAATATACAAAAGTCTGTCACGCAGGGGCTGCATAAACTAAGCAGATTTCCCTCGTGAAGTTTATTAATAGATAAATCTACATATTGGAAACACAACACCACCGAGAATAAATACTAACGGAAATAAGAAATGTTTCATCCAATTTCAATAACCTGTCGACAGGAAGCGTTAGGTTAGAAATGTTAACAAACGGTTCTGCCTCTTCACACCGAATAACAATTTCTGTAATATATCAGAATATAACATATTAATTTTATTGAGAACTATTTACTATATCTAGAGATGTAATAAATAATGAGTCAGAATAATTGTTATCTCAATCAATCAAATTTTAGTTGTCCAAAACCTTAAGGCGGGGGGGGGTCAAAAGGACATATTTGCATGTATCTCGCGTAATAAAAGTCTCTTAAATACAATTTTTGGTATTTAAACTTCGAATAATGGGATTTATTATGTAGCAGAGTATTGTTTAAGTAACATGAGTAGAAGTGGCGGTTTGCTGATGGCTGAAAACTGAAAAATGAAAATATCTCGACTAATATTCAAGATAGTGAAGAAATGTATATAACAGTATTTATAATAAATTTAATTTGCAATAGGATTGGTTCTATACAATTTTTCGATTCAACCCATGGGAACGGAGATATTTTGAATTTTCGAAAATCCTCTCCTCTAAACCCCCACCTCTCCCTGGCCCGATTTCAGCCGTTAACGAACTTGATCTTTCTTTTTACATAAAACGACTAAATTTCGAGTTTGGTAATGATTAAACAAAGATTGTAGCCGCTAGAGTGTTACCAGACAAATATATCTATATACTAGCTCAGATACCCGGCTTCGCCCGGGCATTGATTTGAGGCTTAATGGTGATGAAATTTTTTTGGCAAGGCTTTACTTTGCACAATATTTTGACATTTACCCGTCCCAGTGTTTAGGGTAATACCCGTTGTTGGCATTTGTTAATAATAAAATTAATTTTTTATGTAAGACTTCACTGTCCTCCATATTATCATATTTCCCGTCTCCTGTGCATAGATTTGAATTATTAAGGACAAAATATTAACATAGATTTCAATTAATTTTTCCAGGTGAGGTACCTTGGAGTTCATGATGGAAAGAATTGTTGAGCATATTAATATTTCTACCCAAATTACTTGCTTCATACACTGTTTCCAAAAGAATGTATAAAACAAAAGTTACTCTAAATAACAAAGTAAACCAATTTTGTTATGTGCACCAAAAACCAATAGACAATGAAATAGTTGACTCCCGGTTTAGTTTATAGTGTATATCTCGTTTATAGACAATGAAATATCGCGAATTTTTATTTCAGGCCTCCCTTATAACCCCCACCCCTGTTCTAATCTAAAAATTTTAATATAGCTTATAATCATGGAAGAATTAATGCTAATTGAATAGCGAGTTCTTTTAAATTCGGATTAATTGTTAGCGCCAAATGAAATAGTTGACTCCCGGTTTAGTTTATAGTGTATATCTCGTTTATACTTTGTTAAAAGACAAAAATGAATATCACAAAAGTTACTCTAAATAACAAAATAAACAACTTTTATCATGTTCATATTTGCCGAAAAAAAAATAGAAAACGAAATAAAGCTATTTTTAAATTCAGGCCTCCCTTACAACCCCCACTCCTGCCCGTCCCTAAAAATGTTGGTATGGCTTGTTATAATGAGAGCGTTAGTGCTAATACATATACCGAGTTTTATTTATTTCGGTTGGGTCTTTTGTCCCAAATAAAATTGTTCACTTCCGCTATAGGTTTTAGCGTATATCTCGTTTATAATTCGGTATACAAAAAAAATGTATATAACAAAAGTTACTTTAAATAACAAAATAAACAACTTTTGTTATGTTCATATTTGCCGAAAAACCAATAGGAAACGATATATCGCTATTTTTAATTTCAGGCTTCCCTTATAACCCCCACTCCTGTTCGTCTCAGAGGATATTAATATAGCCTAAAGTCTAAGTTGGGTTAGTAGTAATATACATACCAAGTTTCATAAAATTCGGTTCAGCCGTTTTTGCGTGAAAAGGTAACAAACAAACAAACAAACAAACAAATAAACAAACAAACAGACACCAAAGAAACAAAATGCAGTTATGGTGTCTATGACATGTGAAACGAAAAGTTATCGTGAAATTTCGCGAAAAAAATCAATGTACAGACAGAGGTTACAATTTTATATATATATATATATATATATATATATATATATATATATATATATATATATATATATATATATATATATATACTAGCTCAGATACCCGGCTTCGCTCGGGAATTCATTTGAGGCTGGAATGGTGATGGTATTTTTTTGGCAAGGCTTTACTTTGCACAATATGTTGACATTTACACCGTCCCAGTGTTTATTTGTTAAATACCCTTCGTTTCTGTGGATTTAGTATAATAATAAAATTATTTATTTATGTAAGACTTCACTGTTCTCCATATTGTCATATTTCTCCGTTTCCTGAGCATTATGCATAGATTTGAATTATTAAGCACAACAATAGCTAAACCATACATTTGAATTATTTTTTCCCGCGTGTGAGTAGTTACCTGGTTACTAGAGTTCCAAAGAATTGTTTTTAGTAGATCAAATTTCTCTCTACATATAATAAATAAAAAAAATCAAAATTAAATAAAACCATTTAAATCAACTTTCCTTATGTGCATATTTTGCACTCGCGACGTGCCTGCGCGTGATAGAGAAAGCATCGCCATATTACGGAAAACGAAATACATATCACTATTTTTAATTTTCAGGCCTCCCTTTATAACCCCTATACATCACTTACCTGACCCCCCCTGGATCTACCCTTACAGGAGTTATTAAGTTTGTCGCTGTTGATGGGCTTATATTATAATTATAAAAGAATACGTTGTTGTGATATATAGGTGCATAATTCACAATACCGAGTGTTTTGGGTTTTTAGTTCGGTTTTCTGATGTTGTGTGAATTTACTTTTTGTAAGTTTGGTGAGTCTTTTCCTTTGTTGTGCCAATTAAAATTTCGCAGATTTGCTTTTTTGACATTTGGTCAACTATGCTATTATAACATTTTTTTGGCGAAAATAATAACCGCCTTTATAATTAGGTATAACGACAAAAGTGGTATATGAACAAAAAGTTTCTCCTCTAATATAACAAATAATAACACAACTTTTGGTTATGTGCATATTTGCCAAAACCCCAATAGGAAACGAAATACCTCTATTATTTTTAATTTCAGGGCTTTACACTTATAACCCCCAACATCCTGCCCGTCCATAGAAATGTTGGTATGGATTATTATAATGAAGTGACTCACTGCCTAATAACCACATATCGAGTTTTTATTTAGATTCTGTTGAGATCTTTTTTGGAAAATAATATTGTTGACGTCCCGCTAATAATTTTTAGCGTATAACGCATTTAAAACTTTGGTATATGGACAAAAGTGTATATAACAAAAAGTTACTCTAAATAACTCAAAATAAAAACAACTTGTGTTATGGCGCAGATATTTGCCGTAAAAAACCAATAGAAAGCGTATGACAGAGTAATATCGCTATTTTTTGAGATTCAGGCTTCCCTTATAACCCCCAACTTGTCTGTTCGTCTGCAGAGAAAATTAAATATAGCCTAAAGTACTAAGTTGGGTATAGTTAGTAATATACATACCAAGTTTCATAAAATTCGGGTTCAGCCGTTTATGCGTGAAAAGGTAACAAACAAACAAACAAACAAATAAACAAACAAACAAATAAACAAACAAACAAACAAACAGACACCAAAGAAACAAAATGCAGTTATGGTGTCTATGACATGTGAAACGAAAAGTTATCGTGAAATTTCGCGAAAAAAATCAATGTACAGACAGAGGTTACAATTTTATATATATATAGATATATATATATAGATATATATATATATATATATATATATATATAGAATATATATATA
>CM032233.1:25002500-25020000 GCA_019009955.1 Riptortus pedestris
TAGTATATATATATATATATATATAGAGGTATTTTGTTTTCTATCCGTTTTTCTGCAAATATGCACTTATCAAAAGTTGTTTATTTTGTTATTTAGAGAAACTTTTGTTATATTCATTTTTGTCGTATAACAAAATATAAACGAGATATGCACTAACTAGAGTAACTAGAGCGGGAGCCAACAATTTTGTTGGCACTAACGATCGAACCGAACTTAAAAAAACTCGGAATGTGAATAGAAACGACAAATGCACTATCAACGATTTCCATTATTATAAGGTATATTAAAATTGTTAGGTCCAAACGGGAGTGGGGGTTTTGACGGAGGTCTAGAATGAAAAATGTGATATTCCAAATGGTTTTTCAACGATTTTCTATAAAAATACAATCATTAGTCAGTCAACGATGATTTCCCGGGAATTGCCGGGTATATTAGCTTGATTGTTTATACAAAATACATACATTATAGATGATATTTAATTATAATAAATGCTATCCATGATTATGATTTGAATTATTCATGGTGTGTCAAACAGTGTAGAGGGAATGATTAGGGAATTATTTTCATTTATTCTTCAAATCTAAAATTTCCTTTTCCATAAGTCGCAAAAGGGACCCATAAGGGGAATAGTGTGCCTAGACGGGAAGAGCCTTTGTACACATAGAAGCATTGGCAAAAACAAAATAAAATCTTTCCGTCTCAAATGATTTCTCGAGCGAAGCCGGGTACCTTGGCTAGTATATACATATATACATACACATAAACGGCTACCATGTGCTTTGGACCACTTTTGAGGAAATGAACGTTTATTCATAGTTGGTTCGGAATGCAGAATTCTTTCTATGGCTATGAATAATATGGTTAATATGATAATCTATGATTATTTTATATACAAAAAAGACACATATCCCTAGCACGCGGGTACTCGGGTGCAAATCCTAAGCATTGAAACGGGAAAATGTAAAAATATTGTAAAGCCCAAAAGGAATACCATCATCAATCAGCAATTTTTTTTGGGTTTTATTAGTAAACAATTAGTTAAAACTCAGATTAGATTTATTTGTCGTGAAGTTGATCTATTCTAAACAGTAAGTAGTTTTTCGCACATTTAAACATCTTTAATTATTAACCAAGCTTTTTCTTTAATTAATGTTTTATTTTTATTTCGGTCCAGAATAATGGGTCTTTCAAACTTAGACGGAAGGCCGGAGCTTACGTTACATTGTCGAAACGCTTGGGGTAGCGAAGTCTACCATTCACTGTAATAAAAATGAAGAATAATTTTTTTTTTTTGAATGTGTTAATTTATCATTTTATTTTATTTTATATTTTTTTGTAAATAATCAATAAAAATTATTCACTTTTGGCAGGTTTTGTTTAAATAACCTATAGATTAACCAATTATTTTAATTAAAAAAGATTAATATAGTACATATATATTATGTATTTAACAAAATTATAAGACTAAATCTAAATGTCCGGTTTTTGTTGCGGTTGAATTTTTACATATATATAATATGTTTTGAACAGACAGTAAGGGAAATCTGCTAATACGTAAGATTGAATAATTGTCTCATCTACTTAATGTTTTATATTCTTGATAGTTTTCCAAGATATTTGCATTTTTTTTAATCCTACGCATGCCATATTAACAATACGCCGTTATATTATGAAGCATATTCTTTAAAGCCTAAATGCCAAATACTGTTTTCATTGAACTTTTACGTTTTGAGACAAACGTGACCCACGTGGAAATCTCCTTACTTTGAAATAGAGAATCTGGTATGAGATGAGATCACTAGTGTGTCTTATCAGCACTTATATTTGGATTTTATAATTTTACTCCTACTAGTGTCATATTAATAACAAGCTGTTGTATCATGAACCACTTCATTACAAGGTGAAATACCAAATATTGTTTTTATTGAACTTTTACTTTGTGAGCAATCCCCCACTTCTACTCATGTCATATTAACAATAAGGTTTTTGTATTATGAATCACTTCATTACTAGGTTAAATACCTAATATTGTTTT
Organism: Riptortus pedestris; assembly: GCA_019009955.1. Lineage (NCBI taxonomy): Eukaryota > Metazoa > Arthropoda > Insecta > Hemiptera > Alydidae > Riptortus > Riptortus pedestris. The sequence continues at coordinate 25,004,536 of CM032233.1, forward strand.
CATTGAACTTTTAGTTTGTCAGATATATGGAAATATGTCCTGTAGATCCCCTCCCCCCTTCTTTTGTTCTTGGAATGCTAAAATTTGAGTTATTGAGATAAACCTGATTCATTGCAAATTACAGCACTAGCTTTAGTAAATTGTTTTCTAAAAAATGAATTTGCTATATTGAGATATATTTAATTAATTGTTTGCCTTTTTGGCTGACCTGTTTGTTTACAATTCAGCCGCTTTCCGCTGTAGAGATTATTGACTTGTATTGTAAATTGACTGAAAGATTTCTCATTACCGTTCACTTAACATTGATGGTAGTGTTACCTGTTTGTATATTTATCTATTGTAAACCATCTGCTTAGTTAGTTCTGGGAAATCTGCTTAGTTTACGCAGCCCCTGCGTGACGGTCTTTTATTTCTATATAATAATATTATAAAAACATATATATTAATATAAATAATATTTTTAAAAAATATATTAAAACAACAAAGCTTTATTATACGAGATACAAACAAATATGTTCTGTTGCCCTCCCCCCCTTCTTTTGCTCTTGGATTACTTAAATATGAGTGCTTGCGATAGAAATTATTCTGGTTCATTTCAAATTACTCCACTAGCTATAGTAAACAGTTATCAATAAAATTAATATGTTGTATTCAGATATATTTCAGTAATTTTTGATCTTTCCGGTCAAGAATAATTGTATCTATTCAGCGCTACGAAGTTGGCTGCCCAGTTTGTTTACAATTCAGACGCTTTCCGTTGTATATTGTTTATTATTAACTTGTAAACTGACAATAGTTTCTTTTTACCGTTTGTATTTATTCCCTTAACATTCACGGTGGTGTTAGCAGCATGTAGATTTATCTGTTGTAAGCCTCCCCGTGTGGAATCTGCTCAGTTCGCAGCAGCCCCTGCGTGACGGACGTTTGTATTATATATTTGGTTTAGTGCGGAGAGGGTTTGGAGCGCTATTCGAGTCGTAGGACGAGGAGGTGATTGGTCGGCTAACCATAGAGCCCCAGGCCTCCTCTTTCTAAACTGTCACCGCCTCGCCTCCCCTGTATTTACCTATTCCACGACCCACACAGTCCACAAACTAGATCTCTCATATACTAATTGGAATCCGTCCCGTCCTACACTCTAGATAATCTATTTCCTCTGACGAATGTGACATTGAAAACGCCCGTCACGCAGGTGCTGCGTAAAATGAGCAGATTTCCCACATGTTGATATAGCACAATTATGCTTTCATCTCACCACATATTCTCTATTTCTTAGGAAAAAAAGTCCGTCACGCAGGGGCTGCATAAACTAAGCAGATTTCCTACGGGCGCCTCTTATTTGTATTTATCTCAAAAATTAAAAAATTCAATGAGACCAATACTTGGTATTTAATCTTAGAATAAAGTATTTCATGATCAGAGTTGGGCAAAATTGCAATTACAATTACATGTTAAAAGTTAAGACTACATTAGTTGAAATATAGTTACAATTACAACTACTAATGTAATTAGTAATTGGTAACGGGCAACTACATTTTTCAACCAAAGTAATTGTAATTGAAATTTCACAATTACAGTTAGTAGTTGAGAAAATCAATAGTTTCACAAGTTAGTAACTGTAGTTGGAGCTGCAACTACAGTTACTTGGGTAGTTACTTTAAAAAAACTGTGTAAAACACTGACTGAAGTAGTTAAGGCTGTTAAGATATAACTACACCCAATGTCTTAATATTCAAAGTTTTATTATATTTTTTATACCACATTATTATAATAACAGAAAATAATTTTAATTCAAATAAATGAAAACTAACGAAAAATAATATGTTAATTCCTTTTTACATTTTTTGGGGCGTTTGCCATCGCGGCAAAAGAAAATAATCGCTCTACCGCTGTGCTCCAAAAAATAAGGGGTTCTCGTCCCCACTATCACTTTCACTGCCACTCATTGCAATTTGTTTCAAAAATATTTTCGTCGCCGAACACTGGTGACGGATATAGAAGACAGACTGGAGACATCTTCAGTTCTTCTAACATATCCTGTTTGACAAATTATGTGCACCAATTGAACATGACTCGTCTCAGATGAGCTACTTATCACCACCACGATTGTAAATATTTATATAGAGGCGATCAAAATAAGTTCACTCTTTGGAACGTAAAAACAGCTGATTGTCTATATGTAGTTGCAGTTATTACTCAATAACTACACTTACAATTACAACTACTAATTGTAATTATTTTTATAACTACTTTTTATTTCAATTAGTAGTTGGATTTATGAATACCAACTACAATTACTGTAATTGCGAAACCAAGAAAATGCAACTACAGTTACCAACTACATTTTTGTAACTGTAATTGCAATTACATAACTAGTATTTATTAGTTGAAAAAGTAGTTAATTATAAATGTATTTAATTACTGCCCAACTCTGTTCATGATATAATAGCTTATTTTTAATATAACATGAGTAAGAGTGGGGGTTTACTGAAAGCTGAAAACTAAAAAATCCAAATATTTCCGTTAATATTCATGATAGAGAAAATACTTATATAACAAAACGTATAGGAAATTAAATTTACAATAATATAGCTTCTATATACTTTTTCAATCGGACTTAAAATAACGAAGATATTTCGAATTTTCGGAACCCCCCCCTCTAAAACCTCCCCCCGTCCGATTTCAGCCGTTAACGAACTTGATCTTTCTTTTTTTGGTTTGGTAACGGTAAAATAACAATTACGACCACTAAAGCGGTAACAGACAAATATATATGTGTATATATATAAAATATATAAAATTTTGAACGGACCTCATTTTCGTCATCTCCTAGGTAGGATAGATGGGCGGGCATTTGAAGAAATCTTTCAAACATGTCGTCATGAGTACGGCCTCAATAGCTGATGTCCTTTAAGGGGCATCTGCTAAAAACCAATGAGTTGAAAGGGGGGGGGGATCTGAATGCCGAAAATAAGAAAGTACGAATAACTCGGTTAGTACTTGAGTTACAAAAAATTGCACAGAGCAAACATCGTACAACTTTAATAGTTTAATAAGATTGACTGTATAACATTTTATGACCCGACTCATATAAACGGATATAATTTGAACTAGAATATATACTAACAGTAATGAGAAATCTTTCAATTTTAATAACCTCCCAACGGAAAGCGCCTGAATTCTAAACAAATAAAATTATTTATTAATTTTAATTAAGAATTATTATAGAAAAGAATTATTGCATTGTTACGCGTGGGCGTATGTATATATACAAACACATATTTGTAAATAGTATTAGTGCTAATTTAGACTGTATAAGAAGGGTGAGGAAAGGAAAAATAAATAAATATTGTATATATTGTTATTCCTATAAATTACTTTTGGGGTGTATGTGGTATTGTTGTTACGTAGGTTAATCTCCTAATTAAAGTATCGGAGTGAATGGAATATTTATATGTAAATGGTTAATTCTAATTTAGTTTCTATTATAAAAAGAAAAAAAAAATTAGAATAACCAATAACAATTGGAAAAATAAAATGTAGTATAGAATTACAAAATGTATAAGAAAGAAACTATGTAAAGACAATATATAAACTAACTACGTTTACTTACACAAATTAACAAGGGACCCAAATAAACTGTACATCAAAAATATGGAAGGGCGTAATAACCATGCAGTTGATCGCCCACAACAATCTCATCTACATCTTATCTAAACAAATAGGTGTGCCAACTTCTCAGAGCTGAAGAGATAGATAGACATATTCCTGAAACTATATTTCTATCTATGAAATATGAATATCCTCCCTCACACTGGTCCGATTTCAGCCATTAGCTGACTTGATCTTTCTTTTTACATAAAACGTTTAAATATCGAGTTTAGTAACAATCAAACAAATATTGCACGGACCTCATTTTATCATCTCCTTGGTAGGATCGATGGACATTTGTAGAAATTTTTTGAAAATCGCGTCATGAGTACTGCCGCAATAGCTGATTCCCCTTCAGGGAAACTTGCTAAAATGAAATGAAAGAATAATATTTTTGTCTATTGCCCAAATAAAATATGTAATCATTAATTAGTATTGACTATCAAACGAAAACCTGAATGTTAGGATTGAGTTAACGAGAGATAAAGTGTTATACATAAAACTAAGCGAGAAAAAAGAGAGGGATGAGAGATGTAGCATATGAAGACAGCTAAAATATTTGGCGATAATAATGAAACCGACAGCTAAACCATCCTAATAATTTGCCAGAGCATTAAAAAAAATAGTCGTTTAAGAAGAAAATAATATATGGCTGAAGTATCTAAATTTGACAAACGTAATTTCATTTGATGAAGGACATGACTCCTCCAATAACGTAATCTTCTGAAAATGTTTCTTAATATCACCCCACTTTAACGATCCCTGTGACAAGGTGATTCTTTGCAAGGGGAAAAAATGATATAAGTACGGAAATGAGAGAGTTATTAATATTTCGTAGTGATTTTAGTTTTCATGAATCAGGGAAACTATTTATAGCCGGGTTATTTATGGATGTGCCAATTTTCCCAGTGCTTACGTTTTATATTTATACGGTTGGATCTTGATCTAATCTTATTCTCTATTCATCGCATGCGGGGTAAACACCACTGATTATTGGGAATGATATCTTAAATTTAAGATTCCGAACGGCTACTATGCCTTACCATATCTACTTCATGTGGATTAGATGAGGCTCCTATATACTTTCGTACCACTGCATTCATATTAACGTAACGCCACGTGCATACAATCTTCACAAAACACAATCGCACACACAAACAAACACATATCCATCCATATTGAAACACGCCAAGATCTTTTCTGGTAAGCGTTTACAATAATTTAGTATAGACCAAATCAATAACTAAATTTTAACAAAATAGTTTTCAACTTATTTTATTTAGATAATTAAGGACCTTAAAACATTAATTCACGTATGGAACATTGTTAAACGTGTAACCAATGGATAACTTACATTGTTTTATTAAGGTTGCATGAAGCTTCGACTTATCAATACACAACCAAGCTTTTCCAATGATAAGTATAATTATTTTTTAAATTAATTAAATTGTATGTAATCACTAGATTTTAAGTAAAATAGGCTAGGTAATAGATTTAGTATCAGAGATATATAAAAAAAAAGTGTTGATGTTATTTATGTTAATGCTAATCAATTTATTGTAAATATGTTTTAGAATTTGGATTTCATCCCTTGAAAAGAAATACAGGCTAAAATGTTTTAAATAAAAGAATTTTTAAATGAGGTATTTGTACCTTCTTTATTTACATCAGATGACCCGTTCTTAAGTTGCTTGAAAGTATAGTCATACTGGGTAAAGACAAAAACTTTTATTTTCTCTAAAATATACTGTTTATTTTCATCTCCCACGCGTTTCGAGCTTTGTTGGTTTCTTTTTCTCTACTTTTTATGATCAATATATATATATATATATATATATATATATATATATATATATATATATATATATATAGATGTGTGTGTGTGTGTTAGCAAAGCATTGTCAATTTTTGGCAATAAAACACATCTAAATTGGTTGTATTACAACAGGTCAGTCCCCAATACATACGCAAATAAATAAAATATTTATCTGAGTTGGTATTTTGGCAGATGGAAGTAACTTCTAACGTAAGTAGATGGATGAAATGGCTACGCTTCCACTGTAACAATTTATTAAGCGCTTTCGTTGCAGTGCATCATCATCATCAGTGCCCCGTTGACACACAAAAACAATAATTACTTATCTCTACTAAAATATTTTAGATAAAGGGCAAAATAGATAACATCGTCATATAACAATAAAAACTACGTTTCATAAAACTAAATAACACATAAAACCTTTCATACATCAACAGGCAAATTTTTTAAATTAAGTGAGTACAGGTAAAACCATCTAAGAAACTTAACATAGACAATTTAGACAAAGAAAGCAAATTCTTTGCTGAACAAAGGAGAAGAAGAAGAGAGTAGAGACCTACCGAACGTCCTGGATGTTGACCTGACGGCCCTTAGAACTAGACTGGCACTTCATTCCAGCTAGCTGAGGTAAGGAGGCTAATGGTACGAACTTGAGACAAACATCTTCTTTAATACTAATATTGTTCTTCCACGTTAGAAGATCCAATCAAATCTCTAACTCCTCAACCATGCCATTTTCCTTCCTTTAGGTAGGTAATGCAACACCTCCAATTGTAAAGTACCCTGGTCATGGTTTTCCGTTAATAGGTGTTTTTTCATTTCACTTGCTTTTGTAGTGAAATGCTCTTTGATACTTTTTATCTTCCTGCCATTCTGCCCTACGCATGTAGCCTCACATGTAGGACAGGATATGCGGTAGACTCCAGACATCTCCATAGCGGAAACATGATCTTGGGGTTGGGGAATAGATTTTTGAGGGTTTTCTTGCTCCGGTAAGCCGTTTTGATGTCTGCTTTACCCAGCAAGTTGTCTATTTTCACTGAGAGGGGCTTAATGAAGGGGATGCTAAGTAGGTGCCCGGGCTTATCCAATAGGCTCTCCAATATCACCTCTTGCAGCAAACCTTTTCATGGAATACTTGGAGACGAGATATATCATGTCACCAAGGAACCCAGTTACAGTGGAAGCGTAGCCATTTCTTTCATCTACCTACATAAAATATTATGTCAGCATGAGCAGGCCTTTGCATGGTCAGAATGACGGTTTCAAATATGACCGAAATGCAGAGGTATCGTTGCCCTTGAATTCAACACTGATTCTCAGAGCTCTCTGATTTTCATTGACTTCTAAATAATAGGGTGTATGTTATATTGGCGAAGGCAAATAATAGATATGGGCTAGTTTAACTGTAGATTGGACTGTATAGAGGACGTGATTAAATTAATGCAAACTGATGCGAAACGAAGCCCGGGTTATATTAAATTGGACCTAAGTATATTTGAAGCACCAGTTTTGGTTAATATGTTATTGTTATCTTCTAAACTATTTTACAGTGATTGAGATAGTTGAAGACGTATAGAGTTGGGGAACTCGAGACGGTCGTCTCCATTTCGACGAGGAATGGACTCTCCCTTAATTAATTCTGTGGTAATTTATTCGGACTAGAGGTATCTCATTTTCTCCCTTAGTTTATCTCTTGGATGATCTTTGCTGCTTCTGAAATTTCACACAATATTTGTAGTTTTAAAGGAGGGAGAAAAGTGTGAATCACTGCAGTGGTTTAACAGTGTAAGATATTTTTTCTTAATAATGGTAACATTACTAAACTGAAATGAGTGAAGAAAGTGAAACATTTTGCAATAGAGTGAAGAAAGTAATCACTTTCTTCACAAGTGAAGAAAGTGAATTGCCTTCTTAATTAGTAACAAGTATAAATTGAAAAATAATTTGAAGTTGGAAATTAATTGCTTTTAAATGTTTCTTAACATTGTAAGAATTTATTTTAACAAAATAAATTGAAATGTGAATGAATTATTGGTGGAAATAATCAATATATTTTAAAATTTAAATATAATAATAATTACCTTCCTTGTTTATAACCTGCACTTGTTTATAACTGCACTACTTCACTATCATCACTAGTTGTTTTATACACCTAATATACATACTCACTCGAGTTGTAAAATGATCTACTTTCGTCACTTGTATAATAAATAACTATTTTGTCTCTGTAAAGTTTGAATGCTGAAAATAAACAGTAAATGTAACTGTAATAATATTTTTACATGAGAATTATCTTTTTTTTTTTCAAATTTCAGGTTGTTTTGTTTACGTTAAAGTTGAATGCCTTTATTCTCTTTCACATTTAAGTTATTTAAGTGGGAGAAAATTAAATATTCACCATTTTGATTTTAAAAATACAAACTGGCTTTTGTCATACATTGCGGTCTACGGTAATAGTATATTTTATTGTTTCCACTCTATAATGTCTTTATAACGGATTGGCATATTTTTTTCGAGTACCACACATGAACAGTATATAACACACGTTTGCACAAAATTAATGAAACAGATAAATACACATAAATAGAAAAATTATCCTATTCCGATTCCAATTCAACAAAAGCACTTACGCATGTACTCTCGATTCTTCATAGAAACTATTTTTTATCTACTATTTTTTTTTAAATCACTTTGGAAGTGTTTTGTAAATAATTTCTGGATTTATGAGCCATCTTATCCCATCATTTTAGCAGATTTCCCTTAAGGGAAATCAGCTATGAGCTCTCGTAGTCATGACGTGATTTTCGATTTTTTTCTTAAAACGTACATCAATCCTTCCTAGGAGATGACGTAAATGAGGTCCGTTCAAAATTGTATATATACATATATATTTATCTGTTACATAGCGGTCGCAATTATTGCTTGATCGTTATCAAACTCGATATTTAGTTAGTATGTTCAAGTTCTTTAACGGTTGAAATCGGACTAGGTGAAGGGTGGGGGGGGGGTTTAGAGGAGGAGAATTTTGAAAATTCGAAATATCTCCGTTATTATACGTCGGATCAAAAAAGTGTATCGGATCAATCTAATTGCAAATTAAATGTACTATAAATATTGTTATATACCTTTATTCTCTATTTTGAATATTAACCGAGATATTTTCAGTTTTCGGCCCTCAGTAAACCCCCACTACTGCTCATGTTACACAAACAATGCTCTGTTATATAATAAATCACATTATTGGAAGCTTAAATACGAAATATTGTTTTCAAGAGACCTTTATTAAACGAGATACATGCAAACATGTTCCGATGAGCCCCACCCCGTCCTAAGTTTTTGGTCTACTAAAATTTGATTGAGATAAAAATTATTCTGATTCATTATAGATTACAGTACAAGATAAAGTAAATAATTTTCAATAAAATCAATGTTATATTCTGATATTTTTGAGTAATTGTTTCCTTTCTGGTGACAGATCTGTTTGTTTACATTTCAGACGCTTCCGGAGGGGAAAGATTTCTTATTTCCGTTTGTATTTATTCAATTAATAATCACGGTGGTGTTGTGTTACCATTATTAAACTTCACGAGGGAAATCTGCTTAGTTTACGCAGCCCCTGATTGACGGACTTTCTATTTCAGTTTTGAAATCAACCATTTTCTGTAATTATCTTATAAATTAGGTATGTTGTATAAGTTTGTTCAGTTCGATTTTCATAGGGGAGGATGTTTATCTCAGTCACTTAATTTTGTAGAAGAAGTTAGAATTTTTTAAAAAATAAAATGATGTTGGGTTATAGTCATAACTGGGTTATAAAATTAAGTTGTAAACGATAATTCCTTGTATATCTCTTACGCACTATTAAAGTATTTATTAGAGGAAGGTTTACTTTAATGAGATTCAATAATTCATATGAAAAAGCTTAAGAGTGGGGAGGCTATTTAAAAATACATCATGCATCAAATGATTATTTCACCACTTGTCTGTTCATAATCTTCTATAATGAATGTACTAGTTGCCAACGTTGTCCAACATGTTTTGGCTTAATTGAATAAAGGTAAAACATACTGAAAACTAAGAATATAATTTTATTGGTTGATTTGCGTTTGAGATTGCTTATATATATATATAATTGTAACCTCTGTCTGTACATTGATTTTTTTCTCGAAATTTTACGATAACTTTTCGTTTCACATGTCATAGACACCATAACTGCATTTTGTTTCTTTCGTGTATGTTTGTTCGTTTGTTTGTTTGTTACCTTTTCACGCATAAACGGCTGAACTGAATTTTAAGAATCTTTTTATGTATATTACTACTAACCCAACGTAGACTTTAGGCTACATTAATATTCTCTGAGACGAACAGGAGTGGGGGTTATAAGGGAAGCTTGAAATTAAAAATAGTGATATTTCGTTTCCTATTGGTTTTTCGGCAAATATGAACATAACAAAAGTGTTTTATTTTGTTATTGAGAGTAACATTTGTTGCATTTACTTTTTTCGTATACCGAATTATAAACGAGATATACGCTAAAACCTATAGCAGAAGTGAACAATTTTATTTGGCACAAAAGACTCAACCGAACTAAATAAAACTCGGTATGTGTATTAGCACTAACGCCTTCATTATATTAAACCATACCAACATTTCTAGGGACGGGGAGGAGTGGGGGTTGTAAGGGAGGCCTGAATTTTAAAATAGAGGTATTTTGTTTTCTATTCGTTTTTCTGCAAATATGCACATGACAAAAGTAGTTTATTTTTTTATTTGAAGTAACTTTTGTGATATTCACTTTTGTCTTATAACAAAGTATAAATGAGATATACACTAAAACTTTAGCGCTATCCAACTATTTTATTGGGCACTAACGATTGAACCGAACTTAACATAACACGGTATGTCAATTAGCATTAATTCTTCCATGGTTATAAGCTATAATAAATTTTTTAGGTTCGAACGGGAGTGGTGGTTATAAGGGAGGCCAGAAATAAAAATTCGCGATATTTCATTGTCTATTTGTTTTTCGACAAATGTGCACATAACAAAAGTTGTTTGTTATTTAGAGTAACTTTTGTTTTATACATTTTTTCGGAAACAATGTATGAAGCAAGTAATTTGCGTAGAATATAGATATGCTCAACAATTGTTTACAACATGAACTACCAGGTACCTCACCTGGAAAAATTAATTCAAATCTATGTTAATATTTTGTCCTTAATAATTCAAATCTATGCATAATGCACAGGAGACGGGAAATATGACAATATGGAGGACAGTGAAGTCTTACATAAAAAAATAATTTTATTATTAACAAATCCACAGCAACGACGGGTATAAACCATAAACACTGGGACGGGTAAATGTGAAAATATTGTGCAAAGTAAAGCCTTGCCAAAAAAATACCATCACCATTCAGCGTCAAGTGAATTCCCGAGCGAAACCGGGTATCTGAGCTAGTATATATATATATATATATATATATATATATATATATATATATATATATATACTAGACGTCACCACGTTTAGTTCACATGATGTTTTAGACTTTCATCACTATATCACACGAACCATTTGTCACGCAGTCTTAAACTTTTCCATTTACTCAACTTTGTCCTAGGTTAGCACATGGAGATAAGGGTCACGTGTTGCACACCCCTTGCTGAAGAGACCCGAAATATCGGAACACAGTTGCCCAAACGTACCATCACTGAAAATGGGACCGAAACTTAACTTTACACGCTTATACACCGATTGACTTGTTTCGGTTGGTGGGACTTTGGTAACTCGGTTTCGTACTTAGGTAACCCATCAGCGAGGAAGCGTTGGAACGATTGGAATTAAGTTAAACTGCATAGTTTTAAAGATACTTGTTCTAAAGACGTTTGTCAAACTGACTCTTGTCTAACTAACTTTTGTCAAAAGAACTTGGGTTCGCAGGCGTTTTCGAAGAGTGTTGGAAATACACTAGACTCCACGACGTTTAGTTCACATGATATTTTGTACTTTTATCACTATATCACTATTTGTCACAAAGTCTTAAACTTTTCCGTTTAACTCAACTTTGTCCTGGGTTAGCACATGGAGCGAAGGCTCACGTCTTGGAAATGTATTGAAGTATTTGCAGTCGACTCTCGCTAACACGAACCTCGATAACACGAAATCCTCGATATCACGAATTATTTTTAATCCCCTTGGAAAAACCTGTCTAACACGAAGAAATTACCATACGTAACACGAACTAATTTTCCGGTTATATTTTACCTCTATAACACGAAGAGAGCCAAAAATCACCTCTGTAACTCGAAGTTCAGTAGATAAGACGAATTTGATTAGCGCATTACCTCTATATCACGATGTTCTCAGAATGGATTTGTTTAAACACGAAATCCCGGCGTTCAGGTTGCAACCTGTCGGTTAGTCATAACAGTGTTTTCTTCAATTGTTTCAATCGATAATATGATTGACAAACGTGTTGCTAACAGTCTTAAACAGAAGAAGATAACGGACTATTTCTAGAGGGATTGCAGTAATATGGTCGGTACGGTTTACTCTGTATTACACGATATTTATTATGTTTACTGTAAGTATTTTTTATTATACTGTACCTAGTAAAATGTTTAGTTTTGAAGCTGTAAGGGATACTGCAAAGTTTTTTTTATTTTAATCAACATTATGACTGATAGTGTTTTTCAGTTTTAAGCAATGGAAGATTAAGGACTTATTAATCAGTGGAGTTAATATTATATTTTCTGTTTTCTGTGTTTTACCGTTTTTTTTTTAATTATGTATATATACATATTTTAATTCATTTAAATATTCGTAAAATATTAAGATTATGCAGATTTGTAGAAGATGTAGGGAATAAATCACAGTACATTTTTTTACCTCTGTAACACGAATTTTCATTTAGTTCACCTCTATAACTCGAACTATGCCTAAGACGAACTATACATAACACGAACAAAAATAGCAGTCCCGTAGAATTTCGTGATAGCGAGAGTCGACTGTATATATATATATATATATATATATATATATATATATAGATATATATCCTTTCGATGGTAACAGGGGTGATGTGTCACCCAACGTAGATTTATTTTTTTGTTTTGTTGGTTGACGTGGTAGGGCGAACCTTAGTCACTTGCTAATCTCACTTCGCGTTAGTACTGTTCGATTCAGAGTGTTGTCCTCCGTGTCAGAGCCTGTTTACTTGATTTATCACGTGCTTGGGGTGACTAGTAACCCCTGTTACCTTTCTCGGTTGCCGAATTTTTTAAAGATTTATTTGCATAAAATGGATTCCTGCAATGTTAATGAACCAAATTTTGCCGCATTTATGAAAGAGTGTTTAGAGGGTGATAGCAATGTAAATTCTGGTGATGATTCAACCGGTGAATAAGATATCCTACAGGAAGAAAGTGATGTTGATGGGCACTCTTCAGAAAAGGAGGAAGAAAAGTCATCGTCTTCTGATACTGTAATAGGTAAAAATGGTCATGTATGGTCAATGAAACCACCTAAACCAACCAGAACACAAGCCCTAATATTGTAAAAATCCCTCGAGTAAAACCCTATTCAAACATCACATCTGAACTAGATGCCCTGAACTTACTTATTGACCCAACTATAGTTGAAAGAAATGTTCAATTTACAAACCTTGAAATATTTATTCGTCGTGAAAATTTCATCTATGCACACGAGCAAATGACAAAAAAGTGAAAACTGACTGCAGGAAATGCGGTAAACCTACATGCAGCGAGCATCGCAAGTAAGTGTGTAGCAACTGCTTCAAGTAGTGAATTTCAATCAATTTTTCATTTTTCAGTTGTCGATTGTATTAATAATAATTTAATATAAATGTCAAAATGTAAATAAATCATTGTGTTAACATTAATCTCCTTTATTGATTAAATAATCCCTTGGGGTGACTCGTCACCCCATGTTACCTTTCTAAGGTGTCAAAATAGTGTTACCAGTGGAAGGATATGTATGTATGTATAGTCTGTGTGTGAATCTGATATAAAGGGTGAGTCACGGGAACCAAGTGATTTTGAAATAATAATAAAATCTCTGTTTCATATCTAAGTTAAATTTTATTAATATAATATCGTACATAAGAACAGAGCATTTTAGTTTTAATAAATTTCTTCATGAACGGAAAATTACCTCTGGCATGTGTTGGCCGTTTTCAGTGTTGCATTGTTGAAGCCGGTAAATAAAAATAGCCTGAACTGGCCCCTATTTCTTTGAAGAAAATGGCGCTACAGTTACAGTAACTTCTCAGCGTTACATTAATATGGTGAACACCTTTTTCATTCCGCAGTTACGAAGAAGAGGTATAGATCATGAACATTTATGGTTTCAACAAGATGGGGCTGCGACACACACCGCCAGAGCGTCCGTGGCGGTTCTCCGCAATCTGTTTCCTAACCATCTCATTTCAAGACATGACGACGTTTTATGGCCTCCACGCCCACCTGAACTGTCCACATGCGATTTTTTTCTATGGGGATTTCTTAAGTCTCGTGTCTACGAAAGCAAGCCTACTTTAGAAGAATTAAAGGAAGCGATCCGTCAAAAAATCACGCAAATCAATGCAGACCTGCTGGAAAGAGTTCAGGCTAATTTTATTTACCGACTTCAACAATGCATCAATGAAAACGGCCAACACATGCCAGAGGTAATTTTCCGTTCATGAAAAAATTTATTAAAACTAAAATGCTATGTTCTTAGGTACGATATTATATTAATACAATTTAACTTAGATATGAAACAGAGATTTTATTCCCTTATTGGTTCCCGTGACTCACCCTATATTTACTTATCCTCATTCTTTATTCCAAGAAACGAATAATCATTAAGGTTTTTGTTGGGGGTGGGATTTGGTTAAGCATGCCTGATATATCGATTGATAGAACAACGAATCTGTGATAGAACACCAATACTCCAGTATATAAGTGGTGAATTTATGATGGGTAGACACCTTTTAACATTAATTTCACTACTTTCAGCAATAATGGCTGGCTGTTTATCATATCCTTTATCCTGAATCAATCCATTTAATTGAATCCATTAAAGTACTTCCTACTGTGTTTTATAAAATACTGGAGTGGTGCTTAAACATCTCTTCCACGATTTAGGTCAACAAAATTTATCATAGAGCTATTATAAATCGCAATTCATAAATCTCTATTATCAGCACAGCTAGAATAGTGGGGAAGTATTTGCTTCGCCATGTCTAGTTAATCAGAATAACAATTGAACATACTTTGGCATGACTCGCCTTTTGTAATTAATTTTCTATACACCATGTATCTGGGATGAAGTATTCAAAAGCACGTAGAGCAGATGCTGTGTAAAATAATCCGATTTCCTAAATGCCAGAATGGCACATCATCTTAAAGTATATTAGCAGGTTTCCCTTAGGCGAAATCAGCTATTGAGGTTGTACGCATGAAAAGATTTTCAAAACATTTCTTTGAATGCCCACCGATTCTATATAAAATTTTTATTTGGGATAATTTGTTACATTACATTAAATACTCCATTAACAAATTATATTACAACCATAAAAAATAAATAAATAAACATCGACTATACATTTGGGCTCACCTACCCCCCCCCCCCCGGCTGGGGTGACTCGCCTAAGCTTGCCTAACACATCTAGGACAGAACCCTAACCTAGACTTAACACAAGAAAAATGATAGTAAAAAAAAATAAAAAAATAAATATAATAATAATACAAAATACATAAAAAATATAATAGAAATAACCAAAATATAAAACAAAACTTCCGTAACAGAAAAATAACAAGAAAAAAATAAAACAGTCCGTCATGCAGGGGCTGCGTTAACTAAGCAGATTTCCCAAGTGAAGTTTTACAATAGAGAAATCTGCCTACTAATAACAGTAGTTGTAACGAGTCTTGAAACCAATTTCACGAGTGCCGAACAGTTACGAAAACGGCCGAATTAGGTTTCGGTGG